>JAODJX010000039.1:19957955-19971296 GCA_026776945.1 Isichthys henryi | reverse complement strand
CCCCCCCCCCCGCGCCCGGCTTCGGGCGTGGGTGTGGGTCGTCTCGTCGGGCCCGCCCCCCCGTCGCCCCCGGGGGGGGCGCGGCGGGCCCCGGGCCCCCCCCCCCCCCCGCGGCTGTCCCTGGGTTTTAACACCATTTGAGTCCTTAAATGATGCTTGTTAGAGCAAAAAATTGACAAAAAAAAATGGATCGTGAAACTCTGGCAGCTCCATAGCTGTTTTATGTTGATGTACAGAATAATTCAATGTGTGAGATTTCTAATTAAGTCAGCCTCCCTGTGGGGAAACGGTGAAGCTGACATAGACCGTAGTACATTAAACTCCAGAATCCGCAGCAATGTTTCCGCCACCTGAAGAACTGGCCTTAGTCACGCTGGCGTACCTGCTGCAGACTGTAAAGTTGGACTTTGCCTGCAGGAAGCAGGTCTAGACTGAATTGTGGAGGTGTGAGACTCATGTGGAGCCCACTGAATGCCCCTCGCCCCCCCCACTTCCCAACCCCATCCACTTTCCATTTAATGTGTCCTATTGACCAGCCTGCTGGTGAGCTTCTGATGTATGACCACGAAATACCAAGTAACTGGTGAGGGATAAAGGCCGCTGGCCACTGAAACTCCGCTGGGTTGCTGTGCTCTCGGTCTCCCTCTGTTGACATGCATCCGATTCCATTTCCCACAACATGCCATCCCCATCACTAATTTTTAGTTCTTGGTTCTGTGTTGCCTGTCTTATTTACTTCTCATGCCTTTTTATAGAAACTGTCACTGTTGTGACGTGAGCTCTACCCTCCCCTTACTGAAATGCAGTTTCTGAGCTGCTCTGAATAGTTTGAACGGTGCATTCGTCCATATATGGTTTGAATTGAATTCCCCTCCCCCCCCCCAGCAGAGGTGGGTAGTGCCATGTTGCTAAATGGCTCAATCTGCACACAGCGAGGGCCGTGTCCCTGACCATGTGCATGTGCTGATTTTCTGTTTTAGGACGAGTCTCGGATCAAGGCCACGGTGATGGACGTGAAGCCCGTGGACCACAAGGAGTACAGCAAACGGTTGATCGTGAACATCAGGAAGCTGGCCACCCATTAGGATCGCCGCCTTGTGCTGCCTCGGTGTGGAGAGGGTACCTGGGGGGGAGGGGGTGGATTCCCCAATTTATAACATCGTCAGCCCTTAGCCAACATTTCTGCAGATGCACTTCTTGGATATTAGGATGCATTTGTTTCTGGTCATCATTTTGTTAGCTTTCTCCCAGGATCTGCGGGATTGGTGTGCAGTGCGTTTTCCTCTTACTTAATCCTCAGCTGTGCATGTGTTTTTCTAACCCTCTACCCTTCAGTTCCTCCAGTCCCTTTTGGTTTGAATGCAGGCAGTTTTGCAGAGGATGAGAGACTGTTGTTTGGGGATTGTCTTTGTTATGGTCTCTGTGTTGACAGACTTCCTGTAAGTCTGTCCCGTGGGGTTTCTCTGTGGTGCCTTAAAGGCACGTCCCGCAGACCCCCTCCCTCGCCTTTGTTTGTCTTTATGCTTTTCTACCCCGCCCCCCCACTTTTTTTTTTTTTCTTTTCTTTTTTTGTGAAGCTTAAAACTGCTGTAGGCAGTGCTGAGTTACACCATTACTGATGATGGTGGGGCAGGATTGTGTCATTACAGGTTTGAAATATGAATAAAATTAGTAACTACACTACATTTGCCGGCTCTTCTTTCTCAAGTTCACTTTATTTTTAAACAGTGTCCTTCATAAAAAGGCTGCTGGTGCCATGAGAACATTCTTTCTCATCATCTGAGGGGATGGGTTTCTGTCCTCTTCTACTGCTTGGTATTTCACTGGGGAAGTTTAGCCAAATCTTAAATGCAGTTGAGCAGTCACTGTATGGTGGTCGCTTCTGCAGTGACTCTGGCCACCACCCGCCTGCAGTGCAGATCGGTGCTGTCTTTAATGCAGTAGAGCAGTCACTGCATGGCTCTTTGCCACAATCTGAAAACCTTAGAGATGGTCAGTGGCTGCAGAGCCATCATTCACTTCAGGGTGGAGGCTCTGCTGGGTGTAAATGGCAGCGTGTCACTAATTCGCTCCCCTGCTAGCAGCTGTGGGCCCCCTGCTGGGTATCTGTTCGAATCCGCTGTCACCAGGTCTCTCTATGTTGCTCCTTTTTGTGAAACAGATCCATATAAAAGCCTTAGATAAGTGGACCGATTTAAGGCACCAAATGAGTTTGGATAAAAATCTTATCTGGAAATGACTCTCCTAATGAGAGATGCTATAAGTCTCTTCTCACAATATGACTGTTTGTGGTTATATTAATTTTTACACAGAACATTCTGAAGAAATATGCTAATAATGCATACAATTATATAATTATATTCAGCCCCCCCCCCACCATGTAGTACTTGGAGGCCATTCTGCTCAAGGCCCTAACTTCTCTTGCCTTTTCCATGCTAATTTGATGTATAGGATCGGATGTTCCGAGGGTCCATTTTCTATGCACGGCGAGGTCAGGCACAAGCGGGCCTGTTTACTGATTCCACAGGCCCCCTCTCCAGCGAACGTCCTTCGTTAGCATGTCACCGTGGAAATGCGGGCGAGCTGCACTTCAGCCTTGGCTTTGGCGTTAAAAGCAGGTCTGACGCTCCTTGACACTGGGAATCACCAGAGGACATCCACAGATAGAACTTCTATTCCATTCCTCGGCTAATCTTTTCCAGGGATCTCGGTAGACAGCCCAGGTTCCATCTCCTTTCCATCTGAGCCATGTTTTTTTTCAGCCCTGAGCTCCATACTGCTGGGGTGGGGGAGGGGGAGGGGGATAAGATGTGTCTTTCCCCATGTGTCGGCTGTTCCTGCTCATCGATGTCTCCGTTATCCGCATGTGAAGATGGAAATGTTTCAGGAGCTGCATTCACACCCGCATCAGAAGGCCGGGACAGGTGAAATGTAGCTGTCTAATTCACTGCTGTTGTCTAGGAAGTGTGTGTGTGTGTGTGTGTGTGCGCGCGCGCGTGCGTGCGTGCGCGTGTGTGTGTGTGCGCGCGCGTGTGTGTGTGTGCGCGCGCGCGCGTGTGTGTGTGTGTGCATAGATCACATTTGGGGACCAAAATGTACTCGAAGTAAAACATGAAACTTCCTTCCTTTTCGGGGCACTTCTTCAGGTCCCCATTTGGGTAATATCAAGTTTAGAAAAATCTGTGAATGTGATCAAAAAGTGCCAAAAGTCATATTTTGGTTTAAGGTTAGGGCTGGGTAGGGTTAGGGTGTCGTGATTGGGGTTAGGGTTTTTCCCATAGAAATGAATGGTCCCCATTTAGATAGGTAGACCAACTTTGTGTGTGTGTGTTTTTTTTTTTTTTTTCTTTCCTGTGTACAACTGAGCAGGATTTGGGTTTGTGAGCAGGAGGTCTTCTGAGGATGGTAGTGTGAGGTAAGAGCGAGACCTTCAGCCTGCCGTCTCTGCCTCGCTGACGATGCCGCTGCTGGAACGCCATGGGATTATCTCTGAGGTGGATCCTCGCGCGCCGTGGCCAGGCCTGTTCTTTGCAGATAGTGTGGGGGGGACCGGAGCTGGGCCACGACCCGTCACGATGGAGCCTGCGAAGACCTGGCAGGGGGGCTGTCTGCCCCCCCAGGGAGCCTAATCTTTCAGGGCCTATGCCGAGCATCACATCACCACCTGCATCGGATTCTGCCATTTCACAGGAAATCACTCTGAACCATTCCTGTCCGTGCCCTTCCCCTCACTTTTATGTTTGCGTGTTCATAGCTTCTTCCTTTATGCATTCATTCATTCATTTATTTATTTTTGGTTCGGTAAAGATGTTTGACTGTTCCCAAAATGAGCTTTTGTGTGCTATAGTCTGATAACGGGCTCTTCTAGGCTGCTGTAAGGAGGGTTCTTGTCACAGTGAAAGGTGAGTGTTGAGCCTGTGAACGGAAAGCCCTCAGGCTCTGAAGCAGGAATGTTACAGGTGGCTGATGGGATAGGTTCAGCATTTTTATTTTTGAATTTTTTATTTAGGGAGACTGCTGGAGGGTGATGAGCTGGGTGGCTGAGCTTAAGGACACTTGCAGGACACCCTTTGTCAGGTGACTGAGGCATTACTCCGTCTAAGTCCCAGACACATGTGTCCTGCCACCTCCTGGCTCAGCCAGAGATCTGCGGTAGGGCAGCAGTCTGTCAGAGGTGCTCCATCGGTTTGGTGTGAGTGATGGGGCCTCCAGGCTTCATTCCCCACAAGCACCTTGTTTTTTTCCCTCATATGCAGTTTTACTGGCTGCAGAGATTTTCGAACACCTCACAAGGGTCGTAATCAGGCAGTTGAGTTTAAGCTGGTCATAACTAGTCAACGTCAGCCTCTATAGGAAAAGCAATATGAGCAATGCTCTTAATTCTGCCTGGAAATGTGAACCCCTGACATGGCAAAGAATGTGCCGGCCAGTGTACCTGTATTTCCGATGCTTTTGCGCTCTTGCTTCCCGCCCCCCACATCTGCTGTGCATCGGGAGTCGCTGGGATGTTCGAGATCAGGTGCCACGGCCCTTTTCTGCAACTTGTTTCAAGAGCTCTTCTGAAGATCAAAGGTGATCGAGTCTTTTGTACTGCGCTTTAGAAATTGTCAGATATATAACAGAGGCAGTTAGTGTTATGAAGTCCTGCAGTATTATCTTAGTACGGGAACCATTTCACATTTTGGCTTTTTTCACTGTTGCCTCTTGAGTCTGTCTGGCTGTGTGTGTTTGTGACTGTCTGACTCTTGTCTATATGTGTTTCTCTGTGTCTCCTTGTGTGTGTGTGTGTGTGTGTGACAGAGAGAGATCTCTCCCCATCTACCATATACCCTCTGGCAGCTGGGGCCTCAGATTACCTGGGGAATGGAGACACCAAAAGACTTGTCAAAATATAAAACGAACCATTTCTGTGAAACACTCCAGTGGGTGACGTGCTGAAGTGTCAGCTGCTGATGACACATATTGGCTCCTGATTGGACTGTTAGTCTCCATCCTTTGTTCTGTCGTGACTGATGAGTATGGTAATAGACGGCCGTGGTGGGAGCTGGCTGCCTCGGGGCGGCTGCGGGGTCAGCCATGGGCCAGTACCTGCGACCCGGAGGCTTTGTGGCTTTGGGACCTGCTTTGGTCCTGAGTGAGTCGATTCCCGTCTCTTGCTGCCTTTTAACTCTGGGAGCCACCAGCCTATGGGAGAGGTTGACGACGTCAGGCAGTTCGTGTCAGGCAACCTGAAATGATTGTGTCTGGCCATGCCCCACCCGCCCCCCACTTCTGGTCTACTAAATGGATTCATTTACAAATGGCACTTCATTTTCAAGCCCACGCTTGTCGCTCTGTAGCTTTGTTTACACTGCAGAATCAGAGGTCTGGAGATATATTTTCTGAGCAGTGCTTTCACGCCAAGTCAAGAGACCTGGTAGAAATGAACTAATTTTATCTCTCTGGATTGCAAATAGGTGTGTGTAGATGATTTTGTTTTTGTATTTGGCCATCTCGTTGTTACAGTGCTGATCCTAGTGCTGCTCGGGGCCAAATATCTCAGTTACGGCTCTTAAAAGCACTGCATTCATAACTAATCTTGTGAACAGTTTTTTTTTTTTTCCTCTCTGCTGCTGTAATTAATTGACTGAAACGAAATGCTGTGAATATTGACAGCTCTGCTGAAGTGTCTTGTTTTTTCCTGGGTGATTTTCATTAGTGGCTGTTGTTCTGACAGGTATATGTGTGAAGTAGCTCTCTGCTGCATGGAGGTAGCTTAGCTTAGCTTAGCAGCCCCGCCCGTTTTGTCCATAGATGCTTCCAGTTCCTGTGAAGGGACACTTGGTCTTTGTTGAGCCGATTAACCAAATCTATTCTGCCTGTTTGTGAAATAGTATTAAATGTACCTTGTATTCAGATCTATGTAAACATATTCCTATCAGTGTCACAGTGGCAAGTCAGATGTCTTGTTCTTCTTGCGCCCAAAAGCGAAGAACCCTGAGTAAAAGGCCAAAGAGGTGGTGAGGGACAGTGTGGGATCTAGAAGACCCCGTGTCCCAACAAGACTGCAGAGATAACGAACGAATTGGGCTACACTGGGCACCAGCTGAACATCTTCTGTCTGCTAACTTTACTCAGATGTGAGTTGCCCATAGCAGTGCATTACAATCAGTGCATTGTGGGAGTATGCGTGCCTGTGGTGGTGCAGGTAGGGGGTGAGATCCCCTCAACGACTCCACCCCAAAACAGCTGGCTGGTTGGTCCATGCTTCTGGGAGGTCTCAGCTGTGATAGAGGGAAAAACGAAGCAGGATCTTCCGGATGCTGTGGTGTCATTCCTCTCTGCACACTGTCTGGTTGTGGATTTTATAAGCTGACAGAGGCGGGGAGGGGAAAACGCCATTGATCTTATTTCTGCTGAGGTCGATCTTGTCAGCCGTTTAGAGTGCGTGAAGCAGTGTTTCACAGAAAAGCTGTTATTGAAGGACAGCTGAACGACGACACCTCTCCAGAGCTCGTCCACCTTGGAAGGGGGGGCGAGAGGGAGCATCGGGATCGTACGGCTGATCCCGCCGATGAAGGCGAGGGGTTCCGCGCTCACTTCCATTTGTCAGGAGCTATGACAATGCTGACAGCTGTGGAGAGGTGGGGGCCGGCTCACATCTTGAACTCTCAGGAGTTTTCGAACCAAGGCACAGATAGTAAGGTGGGAAGCGGGAGAGGGCGGCGACAGCCAAAATGGGGCACCCAGTGTACCTGACAGAATCGTCACCAGCATGTCATTTTAGACTCACGGCATGGACATCGAGCACAGCCCCCGGGGCAGCCGAGAAGGTCTCTCCTCACATTGACGGTGCAGAGATGGCGGCCTCTAAGGGAGTCCCAGCTCTGTGCTGAGCTGAGTGCTGTGTTGAGGAGCGGCGGATGGAACTGTGCTGGAGGCTGGAGTTTCTCGCACTACTTTAGAGAAGAAGCCTTTGATACTAAAGTGTGGGAAAGTTCTTTGGGAAGGGAAATGAAACAAAACACTCCATTTCATTACTATTCCATACCTCATTCTTTGCAGCTTCCTTCTCTCTTAGTAATATCTGTATTGTTGATACTACTCCCCCATAGCTATTTACCATATGCAGCATTTACCTGAATTGTGTCTGTATATGGAATGTGCAGGCATGTCTGTACCTGTGTGATTATGCCGTATGTATAAAATAAAGCTTACAGGCTGTCTTTAATACATGTTTACAGTTTCTTGCCTGTGATGTGTGCTATTTCAGGCGGGGATTCCAGAAGAATGCGGTTTAGTGCTTCACTAGATAGGGGTGTGTGTGTGTGTGTGTGTGTGTGTCTGTTTTCAGTGCTTAAAGTTCCTGGTAGCGCCTGCCTGGCTTCCAATTCAAACATTCTAACCTTGGTATCACTTCATTTGCACACCTTGTCGTGTTCTTTCCTTTCTGCCTTGTCAGGTCTCAGAGTCCTAAAATTAGCAGCAGTGTGATGCGCCCTCCGCCGGGTGCCTGTTGCCAGGGGTCCGTATCCGGGCCTGCCGGTCAGCATCGCGCTGTCGCCGTGGTTGAGTGATGACTCAGTGAAGGCCCTGTCACCCTGTGCGATCCGCTTGCCTACAGGTATCGATTGGGCTGCACTCAGTGATGGTCTCAAATGGCTTTTCGATGCACCACAGCCCCAGTAAGAGTGCACCACTTTGGGGGGGGGTGTTTCACTGACTGGCAGGCAAACAGTAAGGTGTAATGCTGATGGACTGTTCAGCAGGTCAGTGCTGGGGCTGGGGGCTCCGTGTGTGTTTGTGTGATGTTAGGAGAGACGGGGGGGGGCGGGGCTCCCATGAGAAAGCACATATCTTCTAGCTTTCTTTGGACAGAGTTGTACTGACACGTGCATTATTTTTTTTCTTGATTAGTGCGTCTGCTTCCCCAGACCGCCATGAAAGGCACTCGGATCTGATTGTCTTACTTAATTGGTGATTTTAATTTTTTATTAATTAATTATTTAATTTTATGTCTTTGGTGTGTTGGACCGGAGCCATGCCTATTAATTAGTATAAGGCCTCCATGGGGGTGATGAGTTATTCACCCCCTGTGAATTTAACCACCTTCCATAACTACAGCTCTCCCCCCACCTGCATTAGGATGGTGCTCTATGAGTCGGTTTCTGCTCCGGAGCTGCACTGGTTGGTTGATTTGATTGATCGTCCCCTGTGCTGCGTGTGGCCGGGAGATAGCGCTGGGCTCCCATTCACCGAAACCTATAGGGCAGCATCCCTTTCAGAAAAGCAATTAGGCAAAGGAACGGAGCTTGGGCTCATGCTGTCAACATCGCCTTTACACTACAGGCTGATTTACTGCCTTTAACACCTCCTTGCTTCATTTTGAGATTTACATTGTAATTATGCTGAAGCGCCTCCCTGATCCGTGGTGATGATTTACTATTTGCTTTTCTCATCCTCATATTTGCCCCTCATGTCTGACGCTGGGTGTAAACATTTGTGTGGTGGCTGTTTCCTTCTTCTGCAGCCTGGTGTCTGAGCGCCTGGGGAGGGGGGGCGTCTGTTCAGTAGTTTCCTCTCTGACGTTCATCTCAAAGGTGAGTGTGCAGGTATTTGGCAAAGCAGGGGATGGGGGGGCAGGCATTCAAATCTTTATGGCTCAGGGCAGTCATTTATAGCTGTCATTTTTGGATCTATACCCATGTCTAGAAGGTTGTGGGTTTAAATCCTGTGGCCAGCAGAGTAATCACTTCACTGTTGGACCTTTGAGCAAAGCTGTTCCTGGAAGGATTGTCTTCTCAGCCTGAAGTCATGGGCTCAGCAAAGCCGCGATGAGTTCTTCCCTCCATTTTCCCACCTATAGAAATTCTAGGGTCTGTTTAACCGTGTTGCCCTATACAGACCTAGCAAGGAAAAAGACTGAGGTCATGGTTTTAGATGCTTTAAATAAAACTTTGTTGAAAGTCATGCAGGTCAGAAAATGAATATTTTTTCCTTCCACGCTCAGTAATCCACGTTAGAGCTTTGCTGGCTTGTGGAGCAGCCGTTTGTGAAGTCATGAATATAAATGTTATCATGTCCTGTGAGCGTTTCGGACTTGCCGAAGTTCGGCACATTTCAGCTGCTCCTTGTTTGTGCCAGTGAGGAACGGACTGTCTGTCCCTCTTGGAGCAGTTTTCTGCCAGTAAGAGGCTCACTGCACACACCATGCCAGCGAAGATCCCAAAGGGGCAGGACATTCCTTCAAAGTGTGTTTGTTCCTGAAAATCTGTCTGCCTGCGTCTGTCTGACTGCCTGCGTCTGTCTCTCTGTCTCTCTAGCTGTCTGCCTGCGTCTGTCTCTCTGTCTCTCTAGCTGTCTGCCTGCGTCTGTCTCTCTGTCTCTTTGTCTGTCTGCCTGCGTCTGTCTCTCTGTCTCTAGCTGTCTGCCTGCGTCTGTCTGTCTGGCTCTCTGTCTGTTTGCCTGAGTCTGCTTGTCTGCATTTGTCTTTCTGTCTCTGTCTGTCTCTCTGCCTGCATCTCTCTCTTTCTGTCTGTCTGCCTGCCTGTGTCTCTGTGTGCCTGTGTCTGTCGCTCTGCCAGGTGATCAAACACTTCCCCAGGACACGCTCTAATTCCGAGTTGAATGCCATTTAGGCTGAGATGCACAGCCACATGCGTCACTGTTCCCCCACCAACCTTTTTATTCTGTCATCTAGCTACACCCCCCCCCCCATTCCTGTCTGTGTGATCTCAGAGTAAAGGGGAAAGTAAGTTTGTTTGATCTGGCAGGCCTGAATTTAATTGACATGGTCAGGGTGTAGAAGGACAGAGGGAGGGCAAGTGAGAGAGCAGCTGTTGTGGCCTTGATCAGTCCGGGTCATCTTGTGCTGTGCTGTGGAGAGGCAGCCTCTGCAATGTCACTGGCAAGCCATCCTGGAGTGACATGTGAGAGAATCACTGTCATTTAGCTTGGCTGTAACGCGCTACCTCCCTTCTGCTGTTTCTCTCTCACCTCCAGAATGGATCAAATTTTAAAATATGAATCCCCCCCTCCCCAAATTCTTCCTCTTGGGTCTGTCACTTATCTCATCCGAGTCCCACAGTCTCTTCTCTGCTGTTTCCCCCTATCTTCTTTTTCACCTTCTCTGCCATGTCTTTCTCCAGCCATCACTTTTGAATGCATGACACCCTCAGCGCGCTGGAGACTTGCTTGAGCTTGAGGTCAGAATGCCCTTTGGCCCCAGGCAATTGCTAACAGTGGTCATTATGATTTACTTCTAGCACATCTGGACCTGAGACTTGTCGGTGAGCCCAGTGTACATCAGCCTGCGAAGTCCCCACCATACACCCAGCTTCTAGCCCAGTGTGATCACGTTATAACTGCAGGAACGGAACCAGCAAGAATGGTGCAGTCCCAGTCTGCATGGGGCGTTGGGAGGTAAGGCGGACATGGTGCATTGTGGGGTGTGCGAGCGGGCTGTGGGTGTACGTTGCTGTGTTTTGGGAGGTGAGGCTGGCATGGTGCATTGTGGGGTGTGTGAGCGGGCTGTGGGTGTACGTTGCTGCGTTTTGGGAGGTGAGGCTGGCATGGTGCATTGTGGGGTGTGCGAGAGGGCTGTGGGTGTATGTTGCTGCGTTTTGGGAGGTGTCAGCACCTGGCTTGTAATGGTTAATACATGTTTCAGTGGGGTAGGAGTGAGTATTACAGTTTCAATCAGCGACATTTAGTCAGGAGTGTGCCTCTTCCAGCATTGTGATTATCAGGGGGCATGGCCCTGGGTTTGAGGTCAAGGTCCTGGCCGGTCAGTTTGTCATGTTGTTGTCAGGATGTATGTGTTACTAGAGGGGTTGTGGGAATATTATGCCAGTGGGGTGAGGGTTCTGTACCCCCTGTGAATATTATGGCCATGCTGGTGGGGTGAGGGTTGTTTACCCCCTGTGCCCAGTGTGACTTTTAAGTTGGGAGCTCGGTAAACTCTTTCAGTTTGTATGTGCATGAGTGAGGGCTAGTAATGTGGCTTCAGTCCTACATGTTATGCTAAAGCTGTTTTAATTAGCATTCCTGTGTGTCCTCAGTAAGGTCGTACAGTAGTTGTACCTCAGTAGTTGTGTCATTGATTATTTACCAGAGTGTGGCGATGTTTCTCCGCCCTTACATTTAGTGTAAAAACCCAGTGCAATAATTTGAAGACAACAGCAGGAGAGAAACTCACTGCAGTCTCTAGAGGCAGAGGCTGATTTGGCTTTCAGGCTGACAGACTGTGGTTGTGTGCTAACAAATGAATTATAATAGTTGTTTTTTTTATGAATTTACCGATATCTTTAAGGAAGGACCTGATTTGCAAAGTGATTTAAAATTTTTTGTTCATTAAGCGAAAAAGAATTCAACTAGTTTTGTATCTGCAAACAAAATGAAGGCCCACCAGATTAAAACACTGTTTTTTTGTGTCCCTGAGCATTCTTCTGAAAGCCTTCCTCACCTCTCGTCTGATTGGCTCCGATTGGCTCCCGGCTCTCTCCTTTGAGAGTGTCCCTACGATTGGTTCCCGGCTCTCTCCTCTGAGAGTGTCCCCCTGATTGGCTCCTGGGACCCGACTGGATTGGATATTTAACCATGAGTGACAATGGGGGATTTTATTGACTTGCTAAATTTGCCTGGGCCTTGATTAAACTCTGATCTCCTTACTCGACTCCCTGTGCGGGGGGTCTTCAGTGTGCTAATGGTGTGTGACCTGGTTGCCACTGTTGCCGGGCCCATTGGGCCTCGGGGCCCTGACATGCTCAGTGGCGCAGCTCAGGCTGCAGTGCTTCTTCAGCTTTCTCATTCCAGTGCTCTCTTCTCAGGTCGGAGACTCGTACCTTCTAAACAGGGATGTTATCAGCCCCAGGAGCCAAGGGGGGTGCTTTTGCGTAATGAAAAAGATGAACATGATTGTGCACTGGGGGGTGCGGGGGGGCAGATAGCAGCTTGCAATATTAGATTTGTGATTGGCTGGGGAATGAGGGACTGGGGTGCGCCGGATGGAGGTACTGGCTCGGGCAAGGCCGTTTGGCCTGGTGTCCTGCACTCCTTTAATTATCGGACCCCCCAGTGCTCTGTCCCCTCAGCATGCTTTCCTTCTCTCGCTTTTTCATTTTTTAAATGCTTTGCTTTCTCATTAAACTACACGAGTTTCAGAGAGATTACAGACCAGCCGGCTTTGCATGTAAGTGGAGACCGATACGCTGTTTGCAAGCACCACTGATGCACTGAGCTCCCCTGTACGGCGGCCAGTGCTCACATCCTGGAGTGACCTACAGAGCGAGAGGATTCTGCACATGCATGTGTCTGCGCGTGTGCGCATGCGCCTGCTGTGTCCTCATCATTCCCCTTCCTTCTGCTCAAATTCTTCTGCTCACCTCCCCCTTGGAGCCATGGACGATGGGCCGGACAGACCACGATGTACCATGCAAAGCACAGATAAATATTTCAGGACCTGCTGGATTTAGGTGAACGGGGAGCCGCCCAGGAGCTGGACCAGTGCTGGTGGCTGTGCTGTCCGCTTACTGAAACAGCACTGTAAGTGGACCCGGCGCACGTGAGGGCTGAGGACCAGATGATAATCAGATGTTGTTTTGGCCTTATCTGACCAGAAGCTCAGACACACAACACAATGTGAAACAGCTGGGATGCGAGTCGGCGGCCCTTGTGGAAGAGTGTTTCTCCTGTTGATGAGGAGGACTGGCCTATCCCTAGTAAGTTTGCCGGGATACTGTTCTCTGGTGAGAAGAGGGGACCCTGTATGTTTCTGCCTTTCAGAATCCTCCTCCATTGTTTGCTCATTTTATTTCTGCTTAGTTCTGTGTTTGTCCCGCATGCACAAGGTGATCTCAGATTTGTTGGTGCCGCGCAGTGCTCCATCCGCCATTTCTAAGCTAACCCAGTAGGGGGCAGAGTGTCAGACTGCTGCTCCCTCCCCTGAGTCGAAATCTTCAGCTGTTACTCTGGCATCAGTCGCCACACTCATCCCCCCCATTAACCCTTCCTGCGGCAGTCCTGGGTGCCATCAGATTGCAGCATTTTGTTTCTGGCTCCTGACCTGTCAAGGCTCCGTGTAGTAGATGTGCTTTCGCTCATGTTGTGGCCACAGATCTTTGTTCGATTAGTTAAGTCTGCAAGGATTGACTAATGATGAAGGCACAGACCATTATTTCCAGCGTTGAGCTGAAATCTCTTCTTCACGGTAAGTTGCACTGGGCAGGAATATAGGTCATCTGACAGTGTCACCTGTAATGACTTTTCTTGCCGCAGTAGAAATTAACTTAAAAGGGTCACCGGGAGAGGATGCAGTGCAATATTTCTACCTTTTGGCTTGTGCTGTTTACCTTTTTGGCTGAG
>JAODJX010000039.1:19946525-19956574 GCA_026776945.1 Isichthys henryi | reverse complement strand
CCCTGGTTTACTTTGTTTTTTTAATAAAACCCAAACCGGCAACCACCCCCTAACCCCCCCCCCCCCCCCCCCCCCCCCGAGAGACTCGCAGGCAGCTGCCCTTAACACAAGGAGATATATATATATATATATAATCTTTAATATCTTTTATAAACATCTCTGTATTATTCTTCAGTAATGACTCAAAATAAGGATAAGTACACAGGACTGGGCATTTTTTTTGGAAATGGTGCTGAGAACCTTACAAAAAGAACTAAAAATAAATGTAAATAAATATACTGCTCTCTCTTGGAAACTGGAACCCTGTTAATGTCATTAATTGTAATTTTCATGATAACTGATGGTTAATATCGGCACGGTAATTACTCATCTTATTAGCAGTAATGGTACAGTTCACATCAGTACAAACAGTCTCGGGATAATCTAGCTTTGGAGGCGTGAAATCCCCACCAGTCCACAGATGGGGGCGTCGTATCTCTTGTTCGTGCATCCTATGGTCACGCCTATCCAGTGGCCACGCCCCTCTTGGCTGCAGCACCTCCCTGCTTGACAGCAGTATCCTGCCGATGCAGAGGTGTGTCTGAGGTCTGCATCTGCACCCAGGACCTCTGTGCCTCCATGCTGGGTTACCCGCCCTCCAGGGCTTCCGTGTCACGTTTGCAGCAAAGAGTCATTTCTTTAGATTTACATGTTCATTTTTTATTATTTCTTAATATTTTGTTGTTACTACCCATCTATGAAGTTCTGTTATGAGATGGGTTGTGGGATGTTACCTGTGCTTTTTGGAAAATTTGAAGGCAGGCTTTTATTTAGCCTGTTTTTATTATGCATGAAGTCAGATGTTCCATGGGAAGATGACTGGTTGGAATAAGGGACGTGTCGCCCTTGACCGTTCTCCCCGATGGCCCCGCCAAAACCTCATTTATACACCGTGGCCAATTAAAATCAATCGGGAAGGGTCATAAGCGCTTTGATTCACTGTTAGAGGAGAGCAGATTCTTCTAGGTGGTGGGCTTTCTCTACAGACTCTTATGTTTGATTGGCTATTCCAAGGATTCCTAGCCTTCATTTGGTAGAGCAGAGATGGGACAGAATTACAGGAAAAACCCAGCCAACCTTCCGAGCCATTGCTGTCCCCTCCTGGATCTACCTGCCTACCACCTGCCAATGCTCACACGTGCTGCACACAGTAACTGGCCGTAAAAATGAGTAACGCTGTAAAGTCTTGGCATTTGGTAGCATTTTCTGCACATTAGTAATGGATGAAGGCTTTTCAATCCCTTTTCTGAAAGCCCTGACTCAACTTCCAGCCTATTTCATTTCTTTACTGCTCATTCAAGTGCTGTCTCCCGTTTGAACTGTAGATGGCGTGCTAGCAATGAAGTCCTGAGCACAGGGTGAGATGTCACCGATGGCAGTCAGTGGCTGTCCAGCCCATGCCTCTTGTCCTTTAGTACCTGGACAACGAAACTCCAAATGTCTCATCTGACAGACGGCCGAAGCCAAGAGTAACAGCCATTCTCCATCTCGAATCCAGTCTCGGAGTAATGAGCTTCTCACGTGGACGCAGTTATGCTGAAGTTCTGTTTTACGCCCACGCACATGCTCACACATACACACAAACAGGCCCGTGAGTGCTGGGGTTAAAGTGAGTATGAAGGCTGGATTGTTGGGAGTCAGAGACGCCCCCTGCTGGCTCAGCGCAATATGACAGAAGTTAAGGGCACAAGGATTCCCAGCACAGCACAGAGCAGGTGTTGGGACCGGCAGCACATCGCCTGGTTGGTGGCCTGCAGGACTCCACTGGGGGGGCGCATGGACGTCCGGGGAGTGCACTTGTGCTTTCTGCGTGGGGGAACGTCGTCGGGAATACCGTGGTTATATTTACTGTCCTCGGGTCCAAAGTCGGGAGGTAGATACTCCTTACCGGTCATCTCCTTCAGGGCGTGCACCCCATTCTGCCCCTTGGCCTTGCCCCCCCTGGCACGCTGCCGCGTGCAGTTCCTGGACCTCTGCGTAGAAGTGCCCCCAGGGGGCGGCCCTGAACTGACTGGAGGTGGGTGTGGCAGGGGGGAGGGCGGCGTGAGGGCCTCACGTCCGCCGTACGCCGGTGGCTGGCCCTCCTTCAGGGAGACTGTATCGGTCCCTGACCGAGGGCCTGCCTTGCTCTGGTGGAGTGACTCGGACCCCGAGCACGTGGGCAGCTCCTCTCTTCGCAGCTGCTTCAGATCCCGGCCGGCCAGCCCCGGCGGCTCATGGCAGCCCACCTCGGAGGTGGAGCCCCGGAAGCGGCGCAGCCAATCCCAGAGCAGCAGTGCCTTGCAGCTACAGTCCCAGGGGTTGTCGTTGAGCCTGAGGTACTCGAGGGCGGGCAGCTGGGCCAGGCACTCAGCGGGCAACTGGGTCAGCGAGTTGTTGAACAGGTAGAGCGTGGTGAGCCGCTGCATGTCGTGGAAGGCCAGCCGGTCGACCCACTGCAGCCGGTTGTGGTGCAGCAGCAGGCGATCGAGTGCCCGCAGCCCACGGAACGTGTTCTGGTGCAAGCTCCACAGCCGGTTCCCATGCAGGAAGAGGTGACTCAGGTTCTGCAGATCCACGAACAGGTCATCCTGCAGCAGCTCCAGGTGGTTGTCCTGGAGGACACAGCGGGAGACCTCTGAACCACCGTGACACAGTAACATGCCAACAGGCATTTGAGTCTCAAACCAAACGGCTTTTAATCATGCGTTACCAAAGTGCATCAAAAGGCGCCTGTTTTCCCTGCATCTGGCTCCCCGCAGTCACACCTTCAGCTAAATTGGCTTGCTGTATAAAAACACACCCTCATCTTAACACCGTAGCAGACTTACGGACAAAATGAACAGCGAGGTCAACGGTGTGCTTTAAATATTACATCAAAAGAACAGAATAGTCAGTGTTAAAAGAGACTGAGAGCCTTATCTGCAGCTACACCGGTAACTTTGGCCGTAACACGCCGACCTGAGGCTTATCTCGACACACACGTATCCCGTACCCATCTCAGCAGTTGCTGGGGGGATTAACGTTCACTCGGGTATAAGGTTCGAGCCGGCCTCCTCCTTACCTGTAAGTAGAGGTACTGCAGATTCCTGAGGCCCTGGAAGATTCCGGGGGGCAGGGCGCTCAGGCCACAGCGGTACAGGTGCAGGGCATGCAGCCGGCCCAGCCCATGAAAGGTGTCCGGCGGCAGGGCCCGCAGGTGCCGGTTGTCACCCAGGTCCAGCTCCTCCAGCAGACTGAAACCCAGGAAGGTGGATGGCTCGATGTAGCTGATGTTGTTGGAGTAGATCCACAGGGTGACTGTGGTGGCGCTGAAGTGGCCGCGCTGCAGCCTCCTGATGCGGTTGTTCTGCAGAAAGATGCGCTCGCTGTCTGCCGGGATGCCCTCGGGGACCGACAGGAAGTTGTGCGCCTGGCAGCTGACGGTGCTGGGTGCAGTGTAACAGATGCAGTGTCGCGGGCAGGACCAGGACAGCTCCAAACCCCACAGGACCAGCAGAACCTCCAGCCCGCAGCCTGTAGCCCGCAGGGGATGGGGAGAGAGCAGAGGGAACAAGGCTGGTTATCCTCCCGATCTGCCGGAGCTGGGCACTGACCTGAGAGGCCTCTGTTTACAGCAGCTCAGTTTCTGCTTGGTTTACAGAACTATTCTGACATTGAATGTGATGCTGGTGTGAATTTGGAGACTTGGGGAAGGGAGATATTATGAGAACGTTAAGATTGAGGCAGCTGAGAAAGACCTTGGAATGTAAAGGAGAGGTAAAGGAAGTCAAGCCTGATGTGGCAGTAGACGGTTAAAGCACTGACAAGAAGGGTGACGGAAGCTGAGCGCTGGAGGACCGCTGCTTACACCTTGCTGGGATTAGCATGTTGCTGTGGTGTGACCCAGTGGCTCTGTCCCGTGTTAAGTCTGGCCCATTGCCTGTCTCTAAGCCCAAAGTGCTTTCCTACTCATGTCCGCCTCGGCCGTAGCAGGGCTCTTTGGACTGTGCCGGACACCTGTCTGTCGTTGCCAACAACAAGGCGTTACTGCCTTATCTGTGTCTGCAGCTGTGGAGGATAGCTGATTAGCTCTCCCTATCCGTGGTTGTAACTAAGCTCCCTGTAATTCTTTAATCTTAATTTGGTTTCTCCTGTTGTTTATTTTGCTTAATCTGATAACCTTTATGTCGGTTACTATTTGGACTCTGCATATTAATACGCCTGATCTATCCTGGCTGATCTCCGCCCTTCACTCGGAGGGCAGCTGTCTGTGCCGTGCCTCCCGTCTGACCGCCACAAGTCATCGGGACCGTAAATTCAGGCCTCCGCCTCTCCCTGCGCGGTAAGGCCGTCTCGTGTTGACCTCGGAGGAGCATCTCACCGTTTGCCTGGCATCTGGCCAGACTGTCCCAGAGGTACAGAGCCCTTCGCTGGGCTTATCTTGTCGGGGTTCAGGATAGCGGCTGAAATTTCACACCGTGATTAGAGTCCAGCCTGTAATTTATCTATCTGTGTGCCCCCCGCCTTCCTGTTCGCTGTTCTGAGCCTCATTCCCGCAGTTCAGCCGCCCCCAGCATTGCTGTAATCCTGTGTTTGGATTCAGGGGTGTGTACTTTCTCCCAGGAGACGGGCATATTCATCTAAATGAAATATGTGGCCCCTCCCACCGGTGAACTGTGGTGTGCCGCTGCCTTTGAGATGACTTCCCCCACCTCTCACAGTGTGTCACCCACATCAGGCACCCCCCCATCCCTCGTGCCAGTGAATTGCTAACGCTCGTTCCGCTGATCAGTATTGAAACGGCACTGAGATCACAAACCAGTGGCTGTCACTGAAAAAAAAAAAAAAACACCTGCCTCCCTGACCACCTGCTTTTCCTGGGCAAGGTGACAGGGGGCCTTGGGCATATCCCAGTCCCACAGGCTGGTCTCCACCCTGGATCGGATGTCGGTCCATTGCAGGGCACAGTACAGGCGGTATAGTCGGCAGTTATCCCTGTTCCAGGAGGACACCCATGTGACTCAGAGAATATGTAAGCCCCACCCCTAGAGAGTAGGTTGCGAACACCCGGCCCTGCAGTGTTACCTAGCCTTCCAGTCACACAAACGCATTGTAATTCAGCTCTCGGTATCAATACCTTATGAATTTTTCTCCTTTGCAGTGTCACTGGCATTTTGTATACCCTGTGAAGGCAGTGTCTCAGCCTTCAGCTCAGGGTTTGCTGCTTTCCTGGCCGATTTTACTCTTCTGTGCACCGTGTGCCCAGGCTCTGCTGCTCGACCTGCTGCTATGAACCCAAACGTGAAATCCGTACAGTTCACCCTGTTAAAAATCGAGTGTCTCCGCTGTGGTGTGCACGTGCAACACGTTCCACTTCACACGGCACCACGGGAGAGACGTGTCACATGGATTCCTGTATCACGGGGCTCTAGGCGAGGCCTGTTAGGAAAGGCTGATCCCGATCTCGCCGCCTTCGTCTCTGCCCCAGCTGGTACACCTCCCCCCTTATACACGTAGCCTCTCCTAGACCCGACAGAACTCGTAGTCACAATAGTCTGTGTGCCGGAACCGGTCTGCTCTGGCACTGAAGGCTCCCGCTAGCTGGTTTGCTCTGGAGCATACCATCAGTCTGTCGCCTCTGAGGCACACCATCCCTCTCAGTGAGAGCTCGCTGCATTCTCCCACGGCGCCACAGAGGCGCAGGGTAGGTGGACACGTAGGTGGACACGGCAGGGAGTGCGCAGGGGCAGGGGCAGGGGCAGGGGCAGGAGCCCAAAGATTTGGTTTTCCTTATCAGAACGACGTGTTTCCTGGGCACGTCTCGACAGAAAGGTCTCTGGTCAGGGTTAGTGATGTTCCTCTGCTGCTGGGTGATACGTGGGACACGTACCAAGTCAGAAACCTGCTCTTTGAAATGTGCTGTTTGGCTCCAGGGCTGGTAAGGTTGGTGGTGTGACGTAGGTGGTGTCAGATATAAATACACCAGAAAGCACAGTGTTTGTCTGCATCCCTTACCAAGCAATTGCATAATCTTAGCATCAAATCCCTCAACTTAAACTCCACACACCTAGAGATGTAACCCAACATCATATTGGTACCATGTAATGTATACTAATTCGACTGTAGTCTTCTTGCAGGCGTGCTCTTGGTAATTCAGGGGGAAAATGGATCGGCCTTGGAGAATGGCAACAAAGTGTCACTGAACTACAGATGAATTCTGATACACCAGGCTAGTCTTTCCTACTCCAGTGGGTTTAACATGCTGGCGTGTTCTCGCCGGTGGTGGGTCAGGAAAAAGCCTCTCTTTCCCTATGCCCACCTCAGGTTTTGCTTTGAGATTTAATCCTCTGACATTCCCCGAGTCTTTTATCTTTAAATCACATATTTGTATCTGAATTTGTCATTAATTTAAATAGGTTTTTTTTGTGTTTGACCCTAAGTCTAATCCAAACAAAGGGTGAATTGAGCGGACCTTATTTGAGGAATGGGAGTATGGTAGAGTGCTGTTATTTGGGAGTGGGGGGGGGGTAGAAAATAATGCAAAGTGTGGAGGCACAATTAGTTAGTCTTTCTCTCAAAAGCCTATGATTCACACAGCTTTGGATGAACTGGGACGCTGTCATGCCACTGTCTCCCAGAATCGATGGCCAGAGGAGCGTCATTCTGAAGGCAGGGCAGAGTGCTTTGTCAGTGTGGTGGATGCTGGCCACATAAACCCTGTCCCACTGTGTCCACAAGACCCCATGCTGCTTATGACAGATGGTGCTGGTTGCTCGTCACTTAGAGAATGATTAAGGAGCCACAGTCGTGGCTGATGGTTGACCCCTGCTGACCTCGGGTCAGCTTGTCACCGAATAAACAAGAGACATGAAGGTGCAGATCCCCAGTCAGGCGCTACAGTGCAGCCCGGTGGAATATCAATGGAAATGAGCTTCTCATGAATGATCCCTAATGAGGCTGCATAGCGCAACCCAGTGGAATATCAATGAAATGCGCTTTTCATGAATGATCCCTAATGAGGCGGTATAGCGCAACCCGGTGGAATATCAATGAAATGCGCTTTTCATGAATGACCTGCTTTTGCTGATGGGGAGGGGAAGAGAGACAAAACAAAAAACACAAAATAACACAAAATCTATTTGACAGGTTCCTGGGGGCCTTGATTGGGCCACATTCCCACACAACAGTCTTGCTTGTGGCTTATGAATAGACTTAAATACTAATCTCACCCCAGTTTCAATTTAACCCTCAATTTTATGAAGGAATGCATTTTTATCAGGTCATAAGTCTTGACCTTGTTGAGTGAGCATGCAGCAGAGATTAAATAGGCACGTCAGCATTCAGAATGGGTCAGGCAGTTCCTAAGGACAGATGATTAACGACATAGTATAAATGCAGGCTGTTCGAAACATATTGCCTTCCTGAATTAAGATGTGCGGATCTAAGAAGCAGTTTACCAGCTTGTCACATATGTAGCATTGCGCAGTGCTCTATGTACCGAAGTTTCTTGCTTTATAGTTAAGGTCCCTTTAGGAACATACTTAGTGAATTAAAGTGAATGTACTGGTGCACTCTGGGAAATGAAGTCATGGTCTTAAACTCAAAAGGAAAAAAAAAACATGACATAGCAAGAGTGGAAGGTCAGAGAGATGCTGAGACCCCATTAGGGAGCTGCATGACATTTGCAGAAAATTGATCTTTTTTCCTTGAGAAACTTCCATGAGTCATTAAGGTCTGAGAGGTGAGGACCCCTGCTGTCTTGGAAGCCTTCTGCATGCTGCGTCTCAGCAGGATGTAAGTTGCTTGCTCGCTGAGCGTTGCCAGGATTCTGTCTGCCTGTCTCTCTGCCTGCCTGTCTCTCTGCCTGCCTGTCTCTCTGCCTGCCTGTCTCTCTGTCTGCCTGTCTCTTTGTCTGTCTGTCTGCCTGTCTCTCTGTCTGTGACGCCTCTTCACTGCACATGGACACTGGATGCTGCTAGCATAATGCGACGAAACTCAACTTAGATTCCAGCAGCCAGAAATTTCAATGGGTTACTTCCCGACGACTTCACCCTGTGTAATTTGTTGATTTGTTTATTACCTAAAGTAAATGAGTACAATTTATTGCCATTTTGAGCGCACAAGATGGAGCCTTGCTCGGTTAGTCAGAGCCCGGTGTAAGTGTAAACACAGTAGAACGGGGAGGGGGGGGGGTTCTTATCCGGCTTCTGAGCTGAATTCTTCTATAGCTGGTGGTGCCACATTACAGCTCCTTCTGAGACTTTATCCTTCACGCTCTGAGCCCTGCAGCCGCTTTGGTGTCTGTTTCTGAGGAACCTGTCAGTGAAGTGGGGGCTGGGGGGGCAGGTAATGAGGTCTGTGGATCAGCACCCATACTGATAAGTCCCACCTTTCCCTCATTCTCGTGCTTTGGCCATGACTTTGGCTTCGTAGACTAGGGGTAGTTCCTTGCCTGAGAAAGGGAGCCGAACTTTACTCTGATGATAGTCTCATTCTCCTCTCCCTACTAGAGGGCACTTCCATGGAAAAGTAGGCTACAGCCATTTCCCGGCTCCATGTGGTTCTGTGGGCCCATCCTGAGAGCAGGTTCCTGCTTAGTGAGGTGCCTTCCTGTTCTGAATACAGGCCTGGACCTGGACCAAACCATGAACTCGGATCTGAACCGCGTCCAGCTCCGGATTAGCTGGATTCATTACTGTCATTTTTATTCACTTAGCAGATGCTCAAGTCATAGTTCTTCCTGTGTGTAAAGGTGCACATTAACTTTTAAAATTTTAATGACCTCTCCCGTGGGTACAACAGCCGTTCCCCTCCAGATTTGCAATAGGGGGTGGGGGTGCTGGTGCCACAGGTCGAGAAACAGCTTGTGCAAGGCCAAAACCTGGGGCGATGCAAGCCACGGGGGACTTCATGCAATGACAGAATGTTGGTGAGTGGCTCTCACCAGAGACAGGTGTGGGGGGTGGAGGCTCCCCCCATGATGGAGAATGGGATTGGAGTCTAAAAATAGCCCATCCAAATCAGCACTGGTGTGCAACTGGAATGCGAGCGGGGACCTGGGTGCCATCTGCTGACGCACAGCATGGCGAGGATGAGACTGAAAGAACACTCTAGAATGTGGCTTATTCGCTGGATTTTATCTGAAAATCTTTAATGGATGCTTAATAGCCACTAAATCTATTTACAAATATGCTTTGCTGTGTTTGTCTTGCGTGAGTTTTGACCACGCCCCTCATAGCCCACTGTAAGTGAGTGTAAATGAGCCTTTGGATTCCGTGGAAAAAGCGAGACCCTGCGAGCAGGTTCACCCATTCATCATGCTCGTAAAAATCTCAGCGATCAGGCACATTCTTCATTCTGGACCTTAATTATACTGCCAACTCTATACTGCTTGAAGAATATACTGACGTGAAGCTCGTCCAACACCAACCAGACACATTTCCCTGGGTGCACTAATCATTTCCTCCCAAATTCTTTTACCGTAATCCCACTGTTTTCTCGAGTGACCTGAATACCTGTCACTTTTGTTTCAGATACACGTGACGGTTGTGTGTGTGTGGAAGCTGTAGACTCATGCTTTTGTTGCGGTGTTCCAGGCGGGCCACTGTCTATAAGATGGGCCAAGACGGTGGTCAAAGCTCGCTGGACAACAAGAGACTTTCCCAGAGTTGGAGAGTGACCCCAGGGAAGCCCCGCCATAGCAGGAGGTCCTTCAAGGAAAGAGTCTGTGATTAAGGGCTCATTCATTAAAGGGGAAATGCCTGGTCTTAACGCGCTGCCTACATGGCTGTCACCCCCCCTCCCCTTCATTTCACTAATATCATTACTATTATAATTACTGTACATTCTAATGAACTGATCCAGCAAAGCTAGTTAATGTAAAGCTTTTATTCTTGTGGTCTTTGGCTCGCAGATGCATGGAAAACCAAATCTGACGCTGCTAATTATTTCCAAGATTCATGGAAATGTTTGTAAATGCCGGGGGGGGGGGGGGGGGGGGGGGGGGGGGGGGGGGGGGGGGGGGGGGGGGGGGGGGGGGGGGGGGGGGG
>JAODJX010000039.1:19893667-19907787 GCA_026776945.1 Isichthys henryi | reverse complement strand
CTGGATCCAAACGAGAAAACAACTGTAACAGAGCTCCGTCCCGCGGACAGCCCCAAGAGCGCCTCCTGCTGGATCCAAACGAGAAAACAACTGTAACAGAGCTCCGTCCCGCGGACAGCCCCAAGAGCGCCTCCTGCTGGATCCAGACGAGAAAACAACTGTAACAGAGCTCCGTCCCGCGGACAGCCCCAAGAGCGCCTCCTGCTGGATCCAAGCAAGAATGGGCAAGATTCAGGGTTCACTGCCCCCTTCTGGGCATCAACTGGATTATTTCACACAGGCTCCTCTCAAACAGAGCTTTTTCACCCTTTTCCAAATCTGACCAATAAACAGAAACTACAGAAGTGTGTGCTTAGAGCTGGAGTAGGCAACCCTGATCCTGCAGTGTCAGTATCCAGCGGGTTTTCTGTCCTTCCTGATGAGTTCCGATCTGTCTGAGATCAGGTGTGGTTCATCAGAGACCTGGTAGGATGGAAAACCTGCTGGATATCAGCTCTCTGGGATTATGGTTGTCTACCACTGACGTAGAGTTACAGATAAGCAGCCAGAACAGAATCATAACACTGTCACAACGTACCAGAAACATAAGCCAAGGTCTTTTCATATCACCCCACGCCTACCATCACCCTCGAACCAGTAAGTCATCCCGGCCAGTGACTGTGCCATTTGCATTCTGGGTCAGCAGCAACCTTCCGATAGCAGGGATTAACGAGAGCACCATCCCAGCTGATTCCCGCGTGCCAGAAAGCTCTCCACGCCGGACAATCCGCTCTTTCACCTCCCTGTTACTTTCTAATCGTTTCCTCATCATGCAAATTGCACTGAGTGTCGACGTAATTGCTACGCACTGCAATAAGCTCCGTTTTTGATGCAAAAATCACCCCAGGTTCATTCCACCCTCTTCTGCTGCAGACGTATAAACACTGAATTAATTACAGTGCTTGACTTTAAAGCATCCATTAGACAATGGAGCTGAGATGCAGGCTGCTGCAGGTGACCATTTATTGAATCTGCGGAAGAGCAAAAAGGTCCCCTCACCCCCACACTGGATTTTCCCAGAGTTCTCAGAGAGGCCGGATCTGTTTTTCACTTCAGTTTATTTGACTTTAAGCTCATGAGGCATGAGGCCGAGGATCCTCTAAAGGACATGCATCCACATGCGTGTAACACAGAGTATCCCTGTGCAAAAACCATTGCACTGCAGTTTGACTGTGTGTGCCTGCGTGTGTGTGTGCATGTGTCTGCATCCTGTATCTACACTATGGTGCACACGCTCCTCCTTTGGTCACCAGGGCCTGAGTGTGACATGATGCTTCCTACATTCTAGCTGGATGTATAAAGCATTTTGGCCGCCTTTGCCAGTCACAGTCACTCTGAAGTCACTGAGGGCATTGAGTACGCTCTTTCTGGGTGCTTGTAGCCCCGCCCATCCCGCTAAACCCCGCCCACCACTGTCAAGCCACTCCACACAGACACACAGGGATCCAATTCACAGAGGAGAGGCTGCAGACCCCCAGTGCAGTGCTCAGCAGGATGGCTGGGAGCAGGGGGGGAGGCAGGGCAGCCAGCCATGGAGCCGCTGGTCTATGGAGTGTTTATTATTACAACAGCATCTAGCAGCTCATAATGGAACCCGCAAAATGGGTCAGCCCCCGCCCCCTCATCGGCTCTCTGGTTGAGGGTCAATCCCCCCGGCTCGCTCTAGCTAGGGTGAGGGCTGACGTATGGCCAGCTCACGACTGCTCGACAGGTGGTCGCACCACCCCACGCTGTGTATAGCAGAGGCTCCCTGCTGTGCCAGGCCTGCCCCCCCAGCCCGAGTGCCCCCATGTGCTACAATTACAAGAAATCAGTGCCCCTCTCCTCTGTTCACTTCCAGTCTTTTGTATTGAAAAATTAACAACAAAATAGGAAAAGTGTTGAATACAAACACAGTCAAAGGCATGACGTTCTGTGAGAGGCCCACAGGCAGGGGGGGCTCAGACCACAGGAGTCAGTGACACAGTGCTGGTTTTGGGGGGGGAAGCAATGCAGATGCCACTTTGTTCTGCTGGTTCTCCAAAGAGCAGCACATGGCTTAATTGGTAACAGCCTCCCCCGCCACCTTCAGCTCATCAGTCCTGCCTAACCATAGGGGAGCGCACCCCCCCCAGCCATCGCCATCAGCAAGCAAACAGGAATAGCAGCTCCGAGTCTCCTTAAAGCACTTCAGTCCCATCTCTGTCTCCCTCCCTCTGTCTGCACTACAGGGGATGAGGGTGCAGCCAAGGACTGCATCCAGAGCCAAGGCCCAAAAAGTGCCCCCCCCAGGCTGTCAGACTCCTGAAGGGCAGCCTGTTCTTTGAGCCGCATCACAGACTGTCCACCTCCTCACGCCGCTCCGGCAGTCCCCTGCAGGCCCTGAAGGATGCTCGGCCGCTTCCCCGCCGGCGGTCGGCCTGCGCCCTGTGATGTCATCATTACATCACATTATTATGCGGCCACTGTGCGCCTTACATACTTTTTGTTTTTATGCCGCATCCATGTTTGTGCAGGTGGGTGTTCTCAGCGAAGGAACCTCGAGCGAGTCGTGTCACCTGGGAATGTGACCTTTGACCTTTCGGGGACACGTCCTCCCCACCTTGGCTTTCCTGCACCTCTGCGATTTTCGGCAGAAACTTCAGAGACTTTCACTTGCGGTTAATCTGCACTGTGGTGAGTCCCTCTGGTAATTGCTTATGCTGTGTTTGGGTCATAATCTAAATTTTAATGAGCGTGGCCGGCTCATTAGTTACGGCTTGGCCCTCCTCCGACGATGGCAGCCCTCCTGCACTCCCATTGGCTCCCAGTATCCTGCAGCCCCAGTACTGACCCCATCCTATTAATCTCCTTTGTTTCCCTCTCTAAAGCTTGTGGGACAATGAGTTTAGGCTTGAGACCTTGTCTCCCCTTCTCACACATAATTACCTTTTGGGTCGTCTAGCTGCTCTGTGATACATGATCATCCGTAACAGCTGGTGCTTTTCTTACCCTGTTTGCCATTACGAAATTCGCACTGACTGCCGTGTTACTGTCATGAGCACCGGCGTGCTAAGTGCATTCGATTAGTAAATGTCTGGTTACTTTGTGTACATTTTTCTGTCCCTTTATTACTGGCGATGGAGACAAAAACCGCAGAATCGTCATGGCGTCTAGCTGGAAGGCCTTTATTTATTGCGGCTGCTCTCTGCAAGCAGAACGTTGGGGTTACAGCCTGACTGCATTCAGAGCTTGGAGACACTGTCGGGAAAAGGCGGTAGAAGTGAACCAGTGATTTCAGCACCTTGGACAGTTCCCACCCCCACCCCTGAGAGAAGGAGGCGTTTAGGGAGACCCAGGACTCCAGGGGCCGACCTTAGCCAGCTGACAGTCTGTCTAGGGCAAACACAGGTAGCTGATTTTGCAGCCAATAGCAGTGAATGACCTTCAAATGACCATGTCTCTGATTGGCAACCCCGTATCCTAGTCTTATTTCTCAAAATATACATGACTGAAACTGTCGAATGTCTGGTACTGATAGTACATCCCTTCCATATGGTAATATGGTAAAACATGATTTTTACAGTTCCATTAAGTACACGTTCTAGAACATTACGAGTAGCTGAAATCAACTATATAAATCAGTATGAAAAGTCCTCATTTAATCAGCTTTCATTTAAGTTTCAATGTTTTCCCGTTTATAAAAGCTAATTAAAACAGTCATTGTGTTTACATTTGCAGCCCACAGATGAGTTTTATTAAAGGAGTTACATTAAAATGTCGGGTTCGCTTTAGTTCATGTTTTTGACGCAAAATGCGCAGTCAGAAATTCAGGTAAGCTTCCACACCAGTTAGTCTCTTGCATGCGCCTCGAAGCGTTTGTTGGTGCCTAGTGGCTTTTAAGCATCAAGCACGTTCACACGTTCACTCACTCAAACAGCTGGATGTTTGCTCATGGATAGAGCAGAACTCTCCCCTGGGATTCTAACCTGCCAGATTGTCCTTTTAACTGCTGCGCCACCAACTGCGCAGACACGGGGAGTACCTGCCGGTTACCTGCGTCTGCGAGATGCTGTACAGCACAATTCCACAATGCCGGCCACAAACAGACACACAGGTATACTTTCAATGGGACCCGGGATCCTAGCACAAGTGATACACACACACACGCACACTCGGCACTGATGACACACCCTCGGGCTGCTCCTCGCACCATCGACAAGACAGCAGCTGTTGCCATGGGGACAGGGTGCTGGCATGCGCCGGACTGGGTCGCGGGCCGGCCACCGTGTGAGAGACGTATACCAGAGGCATCAAGCGGGCTGCCGCTAAGCCCATTTGCCGGAACCTGCCCGATACGCTGCGTTAAGCTCCCGCCTTGAACGCAGCCGCAGGGGCCGGAATTCCTTTCCACGCAGGGGGAACAGCATTTAATCGGAATTGGCTCCGCGGGCGCCCGTCGTCACGCTTTTGGAGCACATCAGATGCACGGTTACTGCGGCAGGTAGCGGTGCTACTTTTGGCCCCGCCTCACACGGTGTGTAATTACCAGCAAGTCGTGCAAGGCAGCGTGCACACACCACCAGGCCTCTCGCACACCTCCTTCTAATTAACACCCGGCGCCGGGGCTCATTCGCCACATCAAATTAGGGTGCAGCTTCCGCTCGCCTTCTTAAAATGATAATCACTTTGCTGTTATGATTATTGTACAGCGCTATTCGGGGAAAATGTCACCATCCTGCTCAGCTTGAGCTAATGGACTGATGATGCCTATCGATTTCCCTGTATCTCTGCCTAGCCCCCCCCCCCACATAGACTGCAGCCACGGCTCAAGTCAGTGGCTCCGTTCTTGTGAATAAATAACACTCATAAACAACTCATTAATTTACCCAGCATGCTCCCTGGCAGAGGGGGCGGGTCACAGTTATAACTGGACAACCTGATTGGCCCTGGGGTAGGGGGGTTGGTTGAGGCACTCGCGCAGTGCAGTGACCCCAGCTGCCAGTATGAAGGGCCGGTCTGAGTGGAGGGCGTAGGCCGCAGGGGTTCCCGGGGGTGTGGGGCTGTGTGGCCGGGCCCCCGCTTTTGTAACACCTCCGGTGGAGCCCCTGCCATCACCTCTCTGAGGACAGAGGCAGTAGTAACCGTGCCCTAAGCACTAATGGGAAATGTGTGTCACACTGACCATCTGCAACCACCCCCTGCTTCCATTACACACCAGCATCACATCTGCTTCAGCTTCGTGGCGGTGCACCCCTTCCCCACACACAGCCCTCTTGCTGTGGATCAACCCACCCGCCTCCTTCTCTGTCTCCACCACCCGCCCATCATTGGCCGTCTCTCTGCCATTTCCTGTATCCCTCTTATAGCCCTGCTCTGGATCCATCACGGCTATGAATGCCGCTGAAAGTGCATTAGTCCCTTTCGGTGCTGCTGTCGTGGCTGACAGGACCATGTTAGCTGCGTGCAGCTCTGACGGAGATTGGCCGTCTGTATGTTTGACTGGCTGGGTGAGTGTGTGTGAGGGATTCTGGGTATGTGTGCTCAGTAACACCGAGGCCAGCTGTCCAGCTCTGCTGCTAAAGATGCACATGTCTGCATCACTGACAGCCTTGATAGAAACACGGTTTGCTCGTCCAAAGTTGGTCTATCATGGTGTGTTTTTTCCCAAAATGCTTTGCCCCCTTAGCACCCAATCCTTTTCATTGCTTCATACAGCAGTTTACTGATAGGCTCTGCGAATGTATCCATGGTTCAGGCATTTTTTTTAGTATTAATGCTCACACACAACCGGCGTGTCTGGTGACCCCGCCGTCTTATGGATGAATGTAAAACTAATACTTTGTTTGTACAGAGGGGATTTGACTTCTGGGAAGCGAGGGGGTCTGGGGGTGCAGCCTGTCGCTCTGCCGCTGTAACAGGCTGGAGGACAGGATATGAGGGATTTTGGCCGACGCCCAGCTTGCCCCTGGGGCAGCTGAGACCCGCCATTCTGCTCAGTTTATACGATTTGAGTGTGAATCCACCCCATCCACTGAGCGTCAGGGATCAGAAATAACAGCTTTGATGTGCTTTGTTTTAGACTGGATTACGTGGGCTGTGATTCTATAGTTACGAACGAGGCGCGGTGCTGTCAGATTGCTGATGCAGACCCCACAGCAGTATGCTTAGTAAAACAGTCACATTTTCTTGGAGTGACTATTTAGTTATCTGTCTCAGGATGACTGGGCAGGGTCATTCTCGACAGAATCTGACAGCTGACGTTCGTTTAGCAGTAACACGTTCATCCGGGCCCATGAAGGTTCAGCCTGACCCCAGTCTGTGAACATTCCACGCCTGGGAATGCCGCGGCGAGCGTGACAGTAACGCCCTGGGTGCCGTCTCATTCTGGGAGCCAGCGGAAGCTTCCGGAACACCTTCTCTGACCTTGGACTGAACCCAGGCAGAGATGGCAGGCATGGCCTGGGAGCTGTAATTGTCTCACTGGCTTGCGGCCTCGCTGATCTCAGGTGGGGGGGGGGCGGCGGCGGCGGCGCTGTAAGTGCACGCTGATTATCTGACACTGACAACACCCGCTTATTTCCCCTCAGCTGCTCACAGCAGCGGCTCTCAAGCCTGCATGCAGGCAGGTCCTTAACATTAAGCACCTGTATATGAAATAATGTTAACATGCCATTTCTTCATCTTAACCTGGGATGAGATTGTTTTCCTGTGACTATAGTCCTAAAGGATTCAGACGTGATCCTCCCCACTTCCCACAGAACTTGGGTCTGGCTCATTTTTGGCTAAACCAGCATTAGCACAACAAATATGCTTGCTTTCGATTTCCACATTCAAACTGACAACAGGGGGATAATGACAACACAATAAAACACTGGCTTTCTGTATTTATTTTATTTATTTACTTTTTTACCTGGAGCAGGAGGGACTAGCGACCCCCCCTTCCGAATGCCTGGGTACTGATGCTCGCTTCCCCAGGTCCTCGAGATGAATGGAGTCTACAGCACCAGCTAGCCCCCCCCCACCCCCCCACCCACAGGAGATAGATTTTGTATCCTAGTCTTTGCATCCTTTAATTCCTCCTTTACCCTTTGTCCTCTGGTCCCCCCTCTACAGCCACTGCCTGCTCCATAATGTGCCGCTCCCCTAACCCAGAATCAGGACTACAGGGAGTCCAAATCGCTGGAGCTACTCTTGGACCCTCATAGCTGCTAGTGGAAAAACAGAACCTGCCATCTGTATAGACGCGGATCTGTCAAGCGGATAATAATGATGATGAATTCTAATCTCCGCTGGGGTGTCAATATGTGTTAATTCACATCAGAAAAGCTCAAGACCCACACAGAGAGTGAAAAGTCTGGAACCTTCTGGACCCTCAGCAGTGTTCCCTCACAGAGACTCTGTGTCACTGGCAATGGGCGTCATGGACGCCTGCCGCTCCGTCAAGCCTGTCTGACTTATATCACATGTCCCCTCTGCCTCGTCCAGGTTGCCCCTCCCCATTCCCTCACGGGACATGGACAGCAGGACAGATGCCCCTCCAGATGGGGGCACTGCGACTTCACAATCTGCTGATGCATCCCGGCCTGCAGATATGCAAGCTCACGCAGATGTGGGAACACCGCCCACGCGTGTGCCCGCAGACACCAATTCATACACACACACGCACACACGCGGGAGGCTTAGATGCAAGCCACATCCTTGGAATAAATACAGGGATACAGGGGGGCTGCCTTACCGAGGTACCGGCACATTCTCCAGTATTAGGAAACATATAAATAGAGGTGGAACAAAAAAGGCAGGCAGACCACAAGGCAGCTGTGCGTGCAGCGAGGCTGCCTCCACTTCCCTCCACTGCCTCCACTGCCCGGCAGCTGGCACCCGGACATGTAACCGTGAGTGGGATGGGCTCGGCAAGCACAGCGCTGGCACCTGTCAGGGCAGGCACTTCATTCGCCTCCCTGCCTGCTCGAAAAGCTAATGGCTGCCTTTGAAAGCAGCGGGGAGGCGATGAAAGTCGCTTTTTATCAGTCTAACCCCACGTGCAGTCAGTGCACATCATTCTGCTTTGGGAATGCACAAGCAGAAACAGGCGGCTCCTTAAAGGGGAGTGGATCTGGACTGTTGTGGTTAACAGGGGCTGCTGGGGACACCTGCGTTTTTCCCCTTTAAGATGCTTAGATGTGACACTGCAATGAGACTGAATGACTGACATTAGCGGGCAGGGCTATCTTGCCCTGTCCATCACCGAGATCCTACTTCCTATTGGTTACTCTACCTGAACCAGGAAGCGATCAACAGCCCAGGTTTCAAATCCAGGCCCACAGCTAACAGTACGAGAGGCTCGTTACCGATGTGCCCTTTAAGGGACACGGGTCAACAGCCTCTAAGCCTTTAGGTGGTTTTAGGTCAAGCATCATTTGAAGATGATGGTTAAGGCTACGCCCCATGGGGGGTGACAATGCAGCTTTTTCTGTGGGCTTTTTAATGTGCTTAATGCTCTCAGACTCAGTCAATACTACAGAAGTTGTGTCCAGCTGCCCCCCCTTCATCTCACCACATCCAACTGAGACAGACTATTATCTATCTTGGCCTTTACTTATTTCTCTTCTTTACTGCTGACTCTAAAAGCTTCGCACTAAAATTCCTATGTACCCGTGCTGCCTGTGCGCGTATAAATGGCCAAAAAATCTCTTGAATCTTGAATCCTGGAATGTTGAAGGCTGTCAGACCAGCAGGTGGCGCTGTAGTTAAAGGCACGGAACTATTCAGCGTTCCTAACCAAATACAGCTGCTGCGACTTTCTAACCCAATACCGGCAGGACTGCATGTTCTTACTGAAACATTTCGGCATATTTTAGCAAACCTGCACGCCTCCGCAAGGTCACTGCGTTGGAGCAGCGGGACCCACGCTGGGCGCCTCCCGGATTTGTGCCCCCCAGGCCACGACAGCCACTCCCTGTTACCTCATCCTTCTTAGAAAGCTTCTGCCTTTTTTAATTCTTTGCCTTAATAGTAATGTTTATGCCAGTCAGCTCTGAAACCAGCCTCTGGTTTTCCATCCCCCATTCCACACCCCCCGGGCAGCCTGGAAAGTTTATGCTTGGAAAGGCCATACCCCCCAAACCGCTAAGCCAACAGCTGACCTGGAAGAGCGCCGAGCTGCCACCCATCCGTCACTGCAGCGAAGCTGTGATCCAGCGGCTCTTACTGCTCGTTAACTGCAGATCAGTATCACCGTGGCAGCATTTATTTCCTCCAAATTCCTGTACGGATTTTATGAGGAAGGTGCAATTGTTTGATAGGCACATTAATTGAAATTAAATCAGATATTAAACCCTGCCCACCAAAAAAATCTAAAACTGATCTTTCTTCTGATATACAGGCTGTGCCCTGGGGAAATAGCAAAGCCTACTGGTTTTATACGTCCCCGGTCCACAGCCGGCTGTAGTGCCCCCCCCTCCACTGGCCAGGAGGACTCTTGCACAGAACTCTGGCTAAATGTCGCTAACAACATGGAGGCCTTGCTGAGCCGTGGGGTCGCTGGACTTCAGCCCGGATGACGGATGGTCCAGCCGACAGGCTGCCATGTTCCAGGCCCACTGGGCACGCCACCGACCACGGCTGACGCACCACCAGCTTCACCGGAGGTCTGTCACATGACAGCCTGTCACATGACACGCTTTCGCAAAAGTATGTGGAGGCCCAGAGGCAGCCGTTAAGCTGGCCAATGTTTAAGTCCTGATCGGGGCGCTTGATTTACAGCACGATTAGTAAATGTGGTTAATCAACGGCTTGTAATCTACAGCTAATCTATGGTTCATGCGAGTTTATTGCTTGCGGTGAGGGATGTAATGCCTTGACTTGTGGTTTGTAAATTCGGCCCATGACCTTGATGGTATTGGTTTCACACTCTGCTATCTCTGTTGCTGAAGTGATGATAGTCGGGGATGGGGGCGGGGGTCACAAATTGGCCCACGGTGCCATGTCCTGAAGCTTTCCTCAGTGGAGGGGCTGCTAATAATAGTGGGATTAGTGAACGCCAACGGAAGAAGGTCGGCTCCTGGTGAACGGGCTGACAGGACCTCAGGCGCATTCAAAACACGCAGGGGGATGAGGGCTCGCCTAAGATCACAGTGCCTCCTGCTGGGAGACATGGGAAGGGGCGAAACCAGCTGTGATAAAGCATGACGGAGGCACACTCTCAAAATACACACATAAAAACATACCTATGAAGAGCCGAAACGTTCATCACGCATCACGCTGCTGCAGGTTCCGATTAACACAGGATTTTCACGTCAGTCGACACTGGACTTGTCACTGGACTTGTGACTAACTTGTCAGTCGACACGAGATTTTCTCATGTCGATCGACACGGGACTTTCACGTCAGTGACACGGGATTTTCACATGTCAGTCGACACGGGACTTTCACCTGTCAGTCGACATGGGATTTTCACCCAGGTAAGCCGACTCAGCAGAGTCAGCAGGCCCCCGTCGGCATGTGACAGGAAGTGGATAAGAGAGACTTAGCTCACCACATTCCTCCACAGGCCAAGACGTCTCCGTCTGAGACCTGCTAAGAGACACTGTGCAGGCAGAGTGCAGTTATCTCACAGGAGCAGCCGCTTGCCTGCATTACCCCTGGCAAAGTCTCGCCAGAGTTCCAGCTCCCTGTCAAAGGGAGGAGGGGTGCCCGTGCTCACCAGTGACAGATCCCGGCTTGGTGCTGCTATCGTGTACAGCCGGGCTCATTTCCACAGCTGGTACGGGAAGCAGCTCTTTGCAGTGGCTCTAATCTAATAATTCTGCTAAAGATCGGGATCCGCAAGCACTGGATTTTTAAGGTTCCAAATTAATTGGGTCCCTTTCTCTGCTTTCCTGTTCTAAAGTGGTTGTCGCAAAGTGTGTGTGTGTGTGTGGGGGGGGGGTATAGTCATTTTTCTTCCACTTAATGTCACAGGCGAGTCGGAGATGAAGAAGAATACCGGCGACGCTGCTCGGTTTGGCGAGAATGAGGATATTATTTCTCCGAGTGTTTTATTATTGCACAGCCTTGAGGTTGCAGAGCGCCGAGAAAACACCAAGCTGATTTAGAGCAGTAAAGAGAAGACTTCTCCACGGACATGGCTTTAATGGTGCCGTGTAGATGTATCTGAGGGTGTGCAGTCCTGGGTCTTTGCTCTGTCTTGCATATTTGTTCTTTCCTGCATATTTGTTCTTTCCTGAATCTTTGCTCTGTCCTGAGTCTTTGCTCTGTCCTGAGTCTTTGTTCTGTCCTGGATCTTTGCTCTGTCCTGGGTCTTTGCTCTGTCCTGCGTATTTGTTCTTTCCTGAGTCTTTGCTCTGTCCTGAGTCTTTGCTCTGTCCTGAATCTTTGCTCTGTCCTGAATCTTTGCTCTGTCCTGGGTCTTTGTTCTATACTGGGTCTTTGCTCTGTCGTGAGACTTTGCTCTATCCTGGGTCTTTGCTCTATCCTGGGTCTTTGCTCTGTCCTGAATCTTTGCTCTGTCCTGGGTCTTTGCTCTGTCCTGGGTCTTTGCTCTGTCCTGGGTCTTTGCTCTATACTGGGTCTTTGCTCTGTCCTGGATCATTGCTCTGTTGTGAGACTTTGCTCTATCCTGGGCTATTGCTGTTACTGCTGGAGCAAAGGATAGTTTATGAAAATAGCGTCTCCTGTCTACTGGAGGATCAGCACATACTCCGTTTATTACGACAGTCAGGTGTCTGTGTGCCCACCCGCTCAGTGACAGAAGCTGGGGGTGACGGTATTGGCAGGCAGGAGGCGCAGAGCAGAAGACGCTGTCTGAAAACTCGCCTTTGGTGATGGGGCCCAGTCACTCTGATAACAGTAAACGCCCGTCCATCTTGACTAATGCATGCATCTGTGTGCATGGGGGTCCGACTGGCCCTCCACCTCTGGTTTAATTTTAATAGCACTGGAACACCCCCTTACTCTACCAGAACATAAACATCTTCATAAGGGCCGTCTGTCCTCACCCGCCATGGCCCTTTCTGGGATAATCCCCGCCCACAGCGCTATGACAGGCTGACATGCTCCTAGCTGACAGTGCAGCCATCTGCCATCACAGGGGTCAAATGGGGCCCAGGTAGGCGCCCACGGAAAACAGCCGGGGGGTATCAGATCTCAGCCCCAGCTCTCCTACCTCGGGGGGGGGTGCCGTCGACAGTGGGCAGGGCCCAGACATGTCTGCGGTGGTTTATCCGACCTGCCGAGGCTGCGATGACCTCTGACCCTGATAGGTGGTGAGAATGACTAACGCTGGTGCATCAGTCACAGATGAGCAGCGGCCCAGGTGGTTTCCTGTTCCTTTGTTTCCCGTTTGAGTATCTGTCGTGCCCCCGCTTGTCCTGATGGATCTAACCTCCCCTGTTTCGCAGCATTAGTTGACATATCAGGTGACATGGGTCCGGTGTCCTGGGGACTCTGTCTAGCGCTGGGCGTGACGGAAGCTGTCCTACGATGGTGGGGGGGAGGGGATGCTGGCAAAGGCCAAATCACAGCCTTTGAAAAGAAAACAATGCCGGCGTCAGGGCCAGTAATGAGGTCTGGGACGGCCGGAGTCCCCCTGTGTGGGGCCCCTGGGGCCTGAGGACAAACAGGGCCGACTACAGGGGAGGGCGTCATGTGACTCACACCAACACGACACCGGCACATCCGCTAAACCGCTATAGCACCGCCACACCTGCCAAGCCGCTAAGCCGACAGCTCACCAAGAAGCGTGCAGAGCCACCACCTAACTGTCACCGCGGTAAAGCTGCGGTTATTAACTACTGGTCATTAGCACCGTGGCAGCATTTATTTCCACCAAATTCCTGTAAGGATTTCATGAGAAAAGTGTAATTGTTTGATAGGCACGTTAATTGAAATGAAATCGGATATTAAACGGAGCACCCTGCCTGCCATAGGAATGTGCATGAGCTTGTCTGTCAGGCAGCATCAAGGGTCATCAATCTGATGACAATACTGCCTTCGCATTGAAGCCTCTGCCAATGATATGCAAAGTGCTTTTTAATTTGGTTACTGTGGATTGAGCAGCCGGAAATTCGGAACTGTGGAGAGAACACAGGCAGCGGAGAGCAGCACAGGCAGCGGACAGCAGCACAGACAGCAGAGAGCAGGACAGGCAGCGGAGAGCAGGACAGACAGTGGACAGCAGCACAGGCAGCGGAGAGCAGCACAGACAGCAGAGCAGCACAGACAGCAGAGAGCAGCACAGGCAGCGGAGAGCAGGACAGGCAACGGAGAGCAGCACAGGCAGCGGAGAGCAGCACAGACAGCAGAGAGCAGCACAGACAACGGAAAGCAGCACAGAGGTGAGGTTCCCTTCGGCCAGCACACTCATGTCCCCCCTCCCCTCCAATGCGCACGACCCGCCGCATTTTCTCTGCACATGCTGCAAGGTGTCAGCGTGCATTTAGCAAGAGACAAGCCGCTTCACAGATCGCAAAGCAGCAGGAAAACAAACAAACGCACGTTATCTGGCTAAAACGGCGCAGGCAGCCACATACGAAGGCCCCGGCAGGATGGTTTCCTAAGTGATGGAACACCGCGGCCTTGGGGCGGTTCCCGGGCGACTGGCATCCCATAACGCCTCATCTGTTATTGGATCTGCTCCCTGCCTGGGGGCTAGCTTAGTGTGGCCTGCTAAGGCCTGGGATCTGTTTGTGCTGCCTTGCTGTCACGGTGCTGTCACCTGCCTGCTGTTACACAGTCTCTCCCCTGGGGGCACTCTGCTGGGCAGAGGGCATCGTGGGGGGATGGCAGCTGGCCAGGATCATACTGCTCGCTGATGAGTAAGGCGGTCTGGCGTTTCAGGGCTCGCTGAGAGCAGTATGAATGACCTTGGCCACAGGTCAATCTGTCCCTGCTAATTCTTAGGTTGCGGGCTGCTCTGCATGGCAGATCCTGGAGGTCTGTTAGGCCCGTGCCACCCTCTAAGAGCCCGCAGCGATTACCTCGGGACTGATCCTGGGCGCCTCTTAGGCCCGTGCCACCCTCTAAGAGCCCGCAGGGATTACCTCGGCCCTGATCCTGGGCGCCTCTTAGGCCCGTGCCACCCTCTAAGAGCCCGCAGTGATTACCTCGGGACTGATCCTGGG
>JAODJX010000039.1:19819044-19835494 GCA_026776945.1 Isichthys henryi | reverse complement strand
CCCCCCCCCCCCCCCCCCCCCCCCCCCCCCCCCCCCCCCCCCCCCCCCCCCCCCCCCCCCCCCCCCCCCCCACGGAAGAGCCTGTAATGTATGAGTGTGGGCCCTACATCGTCCTGACATCCCGCACAGGGTGACAGCGCACTGGGCAGTTCAGTTGATGTTTTAATGCCAATCCATACGACATACGAAGTTGGCTTTCCTTTGTTGTACCAGACATTTTGTCTAACATGAACAGTAAGAGATATGACAGAATCAGTCAGCCTTTTTCAGTCTGATGCTTCGGTCCGTAACTGACTCATTACAGTCAGCCGTGGCCTTTTTAGCTCTAGGTCTGACCTATTATAGGTTAAACTGGTCCCAATCAGCATCACTATATGAATAATGGGTCTAACCGGTGCGTTTTTGTGTCTGTGTCCCTCTTTGCGTCGGCCAGGCCGTGTGGACGTCTCCGTCGCCACGGTGTGTGCGTGTGCCCACCCGCCTGCATGTGCGCGTCCTGAGCGCCCCTTCAGGGTGACTGATGAGGCGGGGGTGGGCTGTATCTGGCAGTCTTTGTGTTGCTAAATCACATGAGTCACACCTCCGCGGTCCACTCCGCCCTCGCTCCATCTTTCCATGAGTCCGGCTCAGGGTCGGGTTCTGACAGTCGGCCCGGCCTGCTTTCCCTCTCCTCTGCAGCTCCATTCTCTACTTTTCAGTGCTTCTTTTATGTTCCGCTTGCTTCCATAGCCCTCATCCGGCCATCTCTCACTTCTCCCTCTGACATGGCTGATTCCTGCCTTTCTTTTGCCACCACTCATCCCTCCATCTCTTAGATCTCCTGAGTCACGCATGCGTTTCTTGGAGGAAAGAGTGCATGTGTCTTTGCTCCCTGCCAGTGTGTATGTGTGTGTGTGTGTGTCTGTCCTTTCTTTTCTCCTTGTGACTCATGCAGACCTCCTGCATCTAGAATTTGCTCAATCTTGGTAGTATGCAGACGGTTAGACATGGGGAAGGGATGCAGTAGGGTATGGAATAGACAGTCTTTTTGGAGTGAACAGGAAATGGGCCTTGTGGGCGGTTCTAAAACCATGACAGCTGATTTATGATAGGCAAAGGTCCAAGATGGGAGGGGCTTATATGGGAAGCTGTTATTCTTAAGCCAGCAAATGGTGTCCTTTGTCCTTGTAATAGCATGAATCAACTCAGCCATTATGTGGTGCATTTATATCATAATGACCAGTATAATGTCACTGCAAGTTGCTCTGAATGTGATCCTGTAGTTTTTTTTCCCCTTTTGTTGTTTGTTGTTCTTTGCGATATTACAGTGTGGAAATGACAGTGAGGGTCTTTACATCGAGGCATGAGAAGGGTCCCGGAGTCCTTGGGTGGTTTTGCTTTTATACCCTTTTTAGCCTGAAGGTTTCAGTTAAAGTGTGTGTGTGTGTGTGTGTGAGAAACCAATCAGACCCACCGCGCTCACTCACCAAAGTGTAATATATCCCATAGTACAGCTGCACAGCTTGTGCTCTCAGAATGTGTAGAGTCACCCTGTCCCCACTTGTACTTCATTTTCACAAACTGAAATCAATTTTCATACAGTCTACTGTGAAATCTGGGGATTATGAGAATAATAAAAAATGTCCTGGACCTAATATTTCAGGGGCAGAACATCATCTGTCATACAAACAAACAGCGAGGGCTCAGTATTTAAAATAGCCGACTGGGTCCTTCTGCTGTGCTGTGCCACTGTCCCCGAGTTGGGGGTCCTGGGGGGGGGGGAGTGGGGTCTGCCGGAGCAAGGAAATGAAAAAGAAGAAATAAAAACAGCGCGAAGTGTAGAAGGATGAGTCAAAGAGGTGGGAGGATAAAACAGAGATGGAAAGTAGGAGATGATTAAAGGAAAAGAACGAAAGGGAGGAGAGAGAGAGAGAACTGGAGACAGATGGGACTGATAGATGGAGCCATCAGAGGCTTGCAGAGGCGGGCGGGAACACCACATGCACCTTTTCTAGAAACTTCTTTGTGACAGGACTGCAGTAATAGCTGAGTCTGTGTCCAGGTGTGGGATGAAGGGCCGGCATAGTCCGGGCCACCAGCTGAGCTTAACTCTCTTTATTTCTCTGTTGTTTCACTCTCTGTGTGCCAGTCTGTCGTGACGTCCAGCTGCACCAAAGAGAATAAAAGCAGGGCAGGATCTGATTGGTCCCGGCAGCCAGCAGTGCCATGAACTGTGGAATCGCCAGTGTTTCTGTACTTCAGATAAGAGCAGGTTATCAGATGTTACTTGAATTGTGTCGTTGTTGTTATTGTGTTTATATTCATTAGCTGAGGACCTCTCGCTGAAGGAGCATCCTGCAGTCTTCAGATCTGCCAGCCTCCCCTGTCTTGCCGAAATAGCACCCATGCCAGGCAGCGCCAGCATGCAGTGCCAATATGTCTCCGGTCTGCGTGACGATTTGGGGCACTGTTTTGATCTGGCATCTTCAGCGTGCGGATGTTTGTAAGCCGAGACAGTGAGACACGTGCAGGTTGAGGAATGCAGTCAGAACTCGTCAGTAAGCTTGATCTTCATGGCTTTATTTAGCAGGCAGAAGTTACATAGTGTGGCGCGTCTGTAGAACATGCAGTGACTTGTATTATTTCCAGATTTATTATTAAAAATCCATCTATCTTTCCATTATTTATTCTAGCCAGTGTTTTTTTTGGGGGGGGGTGGGCAGAGTCAGTCCCAAGTAACACAGGGCTGGGGTTCACCATGAGCAGGATGCCAGTACAATACTGGGCACGGGGCTGAGGAACACCCTGGATGGGATGCCAGTCCGGCACGGGGCTGAGGAACACCCTGGATGGGATGCCAGTCCATCACAGGGCTGGGGTTCACCCTGGGCGGGATGCCAGTCCATCACAGGGCTGGGGGACACCCTGGGCGGGATGCCAGTCCATCACAAGGCTGGGGGACACCCTGGGCGGGATGCCAGTCCATCACAGGGCTGGGGTTCACCTTGGGCGGCATGCCAGTCCATCACAGGGCTGGGGTATACCTTGGGCGGCATGCCAGTCCATCACAGGGCTGGGTACACCCTGGGTGTGATGCCAGTCCATCACAGGGCTGGGGTTCACCTTGGGTGGCATGCCAGTCCATCACAGGGCTGGGGTATACCTTGGACTGGATGGCGGTCCATCACAGGGCTGGGTACACCCTGGGTAGGATGCCAGTACATTACAGAGCTGGGGGACACCCTGGACTGGATGCCAGTCCATCATAGGGCACAAGGCTGGGGCACACCTTGGACAGGATGCCAGTCCATCACAGGGCTGTGGTTCACCCTGGACGGGATGCCAGTCCATCATAGGGCATGCCCTCACACAGTCATACAATATGGGTAATTTAGAGACACTAGTTAAGCTAAGAAGGCGACTACAGGAGGAAGTGGGAATACCCATGTGATACGGAGAGGAAACAAGAAGCAAAGGTGACATGGGATGCCAGTCCATCACACGGCTGGGGGACACCCTGGGCCGGATGCCAGTCCATCACAGGGCTGGAGTTCACCTTGGGCGGCTTGCCAGTCCATCACAGGGCTGGGGTTCACCATGAGCAGGATGCCAGTACATCACGGGGCTGGGGTATACCTTGGACTGGATGGCGGTCCATCACAGGGCTGGGTACACCCTGGGCAGGATGCCAGTCCATCACAGGGCTGGGGTTCACCCTGGATGGGATGCCAGTCCATCACAGGACATAGGGCTGGGGTTCACCTTGGGTGGAATGCCAGTCCATCACAGGGCTGGGGTTCACCCTGGACGGGATGCCAGTCCATCATAGGGCATGCCCTTATACAGTCATACAATATGGGTAATTTAGAGACACTAGTTAAGCTAAGAAGGCGACTACAGGAGGAAGTGGGAATACCCATGTGACGAAGGTGACATATGGCTGGAATGTAGGCTCCCTGGCACCCTGTCCAGGATAAAAGCACAAATGAATGGACATACATTATAACACAGTTTACCATACATTACTGAACCTCACAAACCACTAAGAGGATGACAATCAGAACTACACCTCAACCAGGGATACTCCTCTGACTTCCCTTTCCGTCTGTCCATGGGGTAGGAAAGAGGAAATATGACATATTGGAAACAGAAGAACAAGGAAGGCTTGGTGTTGGGGAGGGCGAGAGAGACGGGGTGCTGGGGTGGGAGGGAGGCGCGAGGTGCTGGGGAGGGAGAGTAGCTCAGGCTGCTGGGGAGGAAGAGAGGTGTAGGGTGCTAGGGAGGGAGAGTAGACCGAGGTGCTGAGGAGGGAGAGTAGCTCAGGCTGCTGGGGAGGAAGACAGGTCTGGGGCGCTGGGGAGGAAGGGAGGTGTAGGGTGCTAGGGAAGGAGAGTAGCCCGAGGTACTGAGGAGGGAGAGTGGCCCGGGCCGCTGGAGAGGGAGGGAGGGAGGGAGGCACAGTATGGTGGGGAGAAAGGCCTGGAACACTGAAGAGGGAGAGAGGCGTGGGGTGCTGGGGAGGGAATGAGGTCTGGAATGCTGGGGAGGGAGAGAGGCACGGGCACTGGGGAGGGAGGTGCAGGGTACTGGCGAGGGAGAGAGGCTGGGGCCACTGGGGAGAGAATGAGGTCCGGGGTGCTGGAGAGGGAGATCTGGGGAGGGACAGAGCCACAGGTACTGGGGAGGGAGGTCTGGAATTCTGGGGAGGGACAGGGGCATGGGCACTGGGGAGGGAGTTCTGAAATGCTAGGGAGGGAGAGAGGCGTGGGCACTGGGGAAGGAGGTCTGGAACACTGGGGAGGAAGGTCTGGAATACTGGGGAGGGAGAAAGGGCCACCAGCACTAGGGAGGGAGGTCTGGAACGCTGGGGAGGGACAGAGGCGCAGGCACTGGGAAGGGAGGTCTGGAATGCTGGGGAAGAAGAGAGGGCCACCAGCACTAGGGAGGGAGGTCTGGAATGCTGGGGAGGGACAGAGGCGCAGGCACTGGGAAGGGAGGTTTGGAATGCTGGGGAAGAAGAGAGGGCCGCCAGCACTAGGGAGGGAGGTCTGGAATGCTGAGGAGGGACAGAGGCATGGGCACAGGGGGCACCGGAGAGGGTGGTACGGGGGCACACGTGGGAAAGAAGAGAAACGCGGGCACTAGCACAGGAGGCCTGGACCGCTGGGGAGGATGCCAGTGAGTGGCTGACGGCTCAGACCCTGGCATCCCATTTCACAGGACTGAGTGAATGTGGCCCCTCTCGGACAGGAATGGCTACCAGCTGAGCGTCAAAGGCACATACTTCTTTTCACAGGTAATATTGCTAGCAGTCAGACATTCTGATTGGCGTGATCAGAACAGCGTTTCCCCCGCGATCACTTCATTCATAGCGGAGGCAAGTGGGAGTCACTGCATTGCCAGGATTTCACACACTGAGCTGGAAGGGCTTGTGCCACGGTGGGGGTCAATCTATACCTGTTCACAGCTAATGGGGCGTGTTATATGCAGAGTGCAGCAGGCACCAGGCCAGCACACCAGCTGAGAAAACATTACGCTTAGACTCGATACCTTTACAATGGGTTGGTCTTATATGACCAGTCTGCTAACCCATACAGGTCAGCTCATATCAGTAAAGACCATACTTACAAGTCTGTATGGTAGTAATGCATTATGGGATATTGAAAAATAGCGTCATTGGAATTAAGATTTAATATTTTACCTGGTCATATTTTAACAGTCATAGGACGGAGAGCTCATATTTCAGATGTGACTACTTGTGAGTTTGAGCATCAGAAATAATAAAAATGAGCTTTTTAAAGTATGTAAATTATTTTATTTTGTCTCTGACCCCCCCCCACTCTCAAGAGTAGCAGTGCAACCCTACTGTTGCTGTGGATCCTGCCCCCTAGCGACCATGGCTGTAGACTGTTACTATGGTGCGGTTGCTACAGTAACAATCTAAAGCCACGGTCACCATGGAGACAGCAGGAAAGGCAGGTTGGTTGCAGAGCTGTGCGATCAGCCTGTCTGACTGATCTGTTTGCTGAGGCGCAGTCGACTTCAAAATGGGGATTTCAGGAAGGCGCTTTTTCTGCGCGGCTTCCCTCCCCCCCCAGGCTGACACTAAGCATTAGATGTCACCCGCTGATTAACAGGCAGGCCCGGGTGGGGTGCCATTGTTGGGACATTCGGTGGTTACGTTTCTAGTTTGGGAACTGACCGGATCTGGCCAGGGTCTGGCCCAGGATTTACTGTGAGGGGGAGGTCTGTGACAGCACCTCCTCCCCCCCTTCAGGGTCCGGTCCTGCTCTTTGGTGCCTCAGGAAGTCCGCAGCGGCTTGCCAGGCGTCAGTAGCCATGACTGTAGACTGTTACTGTGCTTTCAAATAGTCTTAGCAGTAAGCAGTCTAGAGCCAAGGTGTTGATGCGCTGACCATTGTCATGGCGGCTTGGGAGACAGGCCACCAACGGCCTCAGACGTGCCACGAAGGCCGCGTCCCAATGACTGATACCCGCCTGGCTTCCGCGCTCCTCCCTTTGTTGATGGTACTGTCTCTCAAACTCACACTGCGAGCCAGCATCACTGTCAAACAAAACGTCATTCACGTGAAAAGAAGCACGAGCCGTGTTGACAGAGAAGCTTTGTTCCACGCTAACACTCTATTAGCAGCAGAACATGATCCAATTCCCTCGGTAATTGCCAGCTTCACGCCTGCACCCTACAGGCAGAGACCTGCAAACCACACATGTTGTAGCTGTGCAGGTCACAGGGACCAGGCTGACTGTGCTGCAGTGATGCACAGGGAAAATGGCAGAACGCTTTTCATTGCTTTTGTCATCTATTGTACAGAAACTCCAACACATGACATAGACGCCATAGAGGAACCTCCATGCCACACTGAGATACAGTAAGTTCATCTCCATGACTTTTACATTTTTAAGATGTCTGTCCCAGAGAAACAGCTGGTGGCGTGTGTTTGATGGGCCGTGATAAATCCATACTGTCAAAACCAGCAGCAGTCAGCCAGTTAAGAGAGATACATGGGATTCTGGGAAAACAGTGGAGGGAGGGTGGGGCTTTTGCACATTTTAAAACATCCAAGAAGGTATATTCCCCAGCCAGGGGTGTAGGAATGGGGGGAGGGGGGTGTAGCCCCCAATATTTAATTTCACCCCCCACCCGAAAAAATCAAACTTTTACATTATTGAATTATTAAGTTGTGCCCCCCTTCCCCAATATGAAACTCTCCTACTCTCTTGTCCACAGCTACATTACAAAGATTTACTGTAAAATCAGATTGTTGTGTCCAGCTTTGACTTTATTCAAACATCAGGGGTTTTCATGCACTACTGGTAAACAAGCCTCCAGCTTGTTCTTTAAACGGTGTTGACTCGCGATCTCCTTCATTCTTTCGTTTCACAGATGTCCCTGAGCAGCATGTTTAAATTCATTACGGGCTGCCCGGTGGAGGTAGTTTTCCTGTCCATATATTTGTTTCATTAGGAATCTACTTTCCCAGTAGCAAATAAGCAACGTATTAGAGGGAGAATAGGGTGGGCAGTTACATACCACAATTTTTCAGCCGCAGTGAAAGAACAAAAAATACGGAAATGACGTTATTGTGTATGACGTCCCCTAACGCTTTCTTTTAAATCATTGGGTTGATCAAATAAATATCACCAAGCAGTCATCTGCATCGTTACAGCACTATCATTGCAAAAGCGCTTACTGTCTTTTCAGCCCAAGTAACTATAGATTATGTGGTAGCACATCTAAATTGCCGTACAAAGCAGGTCGGCTATTTTTTATTAGCTGAAGCGAACTGGCTCTGAATTTCCAGATAGGTATAAACAAAACCTATGTAAATTGTACCGAACTGACATCAGAATATCTTTCGCCTGTTTAAATTAAGATTCCTTGTATTCAGTAATGCAATTTTGACGCAAGAGGCCGCTGTCCATGGTTCTGAACGGGAGACCTACTGGGTCCACGGGATTCGATTCCGGATGGACTTGTGTTCGTCGTCACCGGTTAAAAACATATGAAATTATCGGAAAAGAGTGACAAAATACTGTTTGTCAGTATAGCGTCATTATCATGCACGGATAAAATTGTTAATATTTTGTATTTGAATCATAAGATCGGAGACTGCAAGTAAAAAAAAAACTCATAAACGTAAACACGTGACGTCACCTGCAGATAATTAAAGCTAATTAGCGGCAATACATGTTCACCTTCTCAAACTCATGTATCTTTTCGTCCCTGCCATTAAGACTGCAAGATTAGGAAACTATATATGCCTATTTCTTGTGGAGGTAGGGCAGTTCTACAGTGCGTTAATTTCAGATCCTTAACTGCTTATTATAAATGATTAAACGAAACGCCATTAACAGTTTCTAACTTGAAGAGACACTCAAGGAACATCTCACATGGCCCACGCATAACTGCCCCCCCCCGCCGCCCCACCCTTAGCAACCCCGGCACCCCGCGCGAACTTCGCAATGCGGTTGATGGATATGGGGACGCGAGTGAGGCCTGCCTCTTTAAGGGGATACAATGGGTGAGTGCAAATCGTCTGCATAGTGCGCAAGTATGACGCAGAACTGACTTCAGCCTCCGGGAACACGTGACTGAATTTCAATTCTTAAAAAGGGCAATTAACCTACATGGGATAAACAAGTTAAAAAATATATACGAAACCTGACTCGGGGTTACAAAGAGAAAAGAACTACCGGTAGACAACTTCCCATGATAAGTGGAAAAGGAGGACAAAGGCAGAAGCCCATAATTAGACACATCCTGCTACGGAGCGCTACCGGAAGCGCGGTTAGGGGGATTTATTATAGATAGGTTTCCCAGCTGATAGCTCCGTGTCTGTTATCTTACTAAAAGGCGATTTCTGTAGAAATGCAAATCTTCGGTTCTTAGTGGGATGAAAAGCAACAACTAGAGTCACGTTATATTAGCGATATTTTAAGTATTATGGAATATACACAATTTTGTCGTATTTGCCTTTTGAATGACTACATAGGCTGACAGGTAGGGAGACAACCGATGATTTTAAACGAGGCGACTTTAACGTTTACAAGTGAATCTATGTCTTACTTTAATTTTTAGCAACGGGACATTATGCGTTTCTTATGGAAATCATTCGGACGAGTCACGGATATGCACAGGAAAATACGCAGTCGGTGTTCTGCTCGTATAAAGAGACGTCTATGCTTATCTCGCCGTTTGCTAACTAGAGACCGACTACAGCACTAATGTCCTACGGGCAAACATTAAGCATCTGAAATTGTATGCGGGAAAAGGAATTTTAAAAATAGTTTTAATTGTCATGCCAATTGTGTAACAGTAGATCGATGTTAGGGTGGGTAAAATCTATGTCAGGGTAATAGTTGATTGCAGGTGCAATTTCGAGCCGGTTAAAAAGGATTTAAAATGGAACTCTTAGGGCGGCGATTAATGGGGACGACAGTCGTGCTTTCAGAATCTTCAGTAAAATTACTTCTAAGTCGTTACGGAATTTTATTCGAATTTTTTTTTTTTCATGCGTCATTCGTACAATTTCCAGCAGCGAATATAGTCTAAACTGGATCGTTTAATGGAAGGAGGCTAAATTAAAATGAAACTGATATTGTCATTCCGTGACAGTATTAGCAGTATTGTCTCTGAGCACTGTATTTTACCGCGAAAGGGGTTTCCTTAAAATGCCTTTATGCAATCCACATAGTTGAAATTAAGCATAGTTCGCCGGAAAAATAACAAGTTTTACCAGAAACGGAGATTTTAGTAGATTTAACCCAGCTGCATAATTTTCCAATATTTAGGCTACACACCGGTTGGCGACTTTGACACATATTAATATAATTTTTATTTTTAATAGTTACTGGATGGAATAAGTGATTACGGAGACCTACGATCGCCACGTGCTCCACGATCTTCAAAGGTTCCAGCAACATTGACCTTTGAGCGGCACTCTCGGCCATTATCAAACTAACCAAGATTTTCGGTTTTTTTTTACATCTAGCAATTTAATATATAGAGTGAATACTTCGCTAAGGAATTCAAACCTGAGCCTTAAAATGCTAAATACGTTCTTCACAAGGCTCTTCCCTCATTTTCTAAACCGGCCGCTTCCCATGTGCGCCAAAGTGAGTCACACTGCAGTAACTCTGAGGTCTTCCGCAATCCCCCGTATTCCCACGAAATGGCACGCAGCACAAAAATAAGCATCTTTCTTTTTAGAACAGGTCACTGCATCTCTGCAAATATTGCATATTTTAACATATTAATATGCTAACCTATGACCATATATCACACTTATCGTATGTTGTAAATAACGTCACACTGACGAAATATTAATTAACTTGAAGAATAAAAATAAAATTAACGCCAAAGGAACTTACCTCCGTTTCCTTTTGAGTTCCAAAGAAGACAAATATGCTGTTTCTCTTTTGCAAGAAACAGTGACACTATTCGTATTATTTCGGTTAAGAAAAATAGATATTAGAGATATTGTGTTATAACCAGAGAATCGTCGCAGCACTACTGTATATTCTGGCTCTGCTTCCTGGGTTCTACCTCTATTTTATCCTCGCGTCTCTATATCTGCCTTGTGGAAACTTGAGAATTTGAGACAGTTTCCAATTGCAAGCTTTTTATAGAGATCCTGTACTACTAGTAAGCGGTATGGGAGGGGGACTCATTCACGAAAAGCATCGCCGAGCTGTACGTGGCCTTCTACGTCATAGAGGAATTTTAGTCGACTGAAGACGATGCTATTAATAATGCCAGGGTTCCTAGCGGAGAAAAGGGAGACGGAACATGCGCCAGTAACACATTGTTAAAAAACACAGACAGATGTAAAGAACAACTTAATTCAGTCAGTTACTTGTAATTATTTTAATCGACTGAATGATATGTTTACCTATTTTTGCCTGCCAAAATAATTTTACATAATTTTGCATTTACATTATTCATCCAAATTAAAAAAAATAAAAATAAAATGCAGCATATACGCTCAAACTCTGTCAAGTGCTGTCCAAATTTTCAGTTTTGTCACAATCAATCGGAAATCTAATATAAGACTACTCTTTGAAAATCATACAAATGCAGTCTGGTTATTTATTGGCCTGGGTCCTCGGAGATTAGGGGAAAGCCTTAATCCTGGATTTTCGCGCACAAGAAAATGTCTATATTCGTCTGGTTTATAAGTGGCAAATCGTCAGCGGATTAACCCAGAATGGCGATTTGGGGGGTTAGGGTTGTGGTACGCATTCACTCCCATCCATACGTCAGACTGAGAACGCGCACGCTGTCTTTTCATAAGTGGAACAGTAATGCACAAGGAGGGCACTTAATGCGACCTAAATGAGTAAGAAAACGAATAACGTGTTCATTACGCGCAAGCTTCAAATTCGCCCGTAGAAGCCTGTAGTGAGACGAGAGATAACGATTCGTAACGATTATCTGTCAGTCATACAGATATCTTCGTTGTTATCCTGCTGCTATCCGTCAGGAAACCGTTTCTTATGCAGCACATTCTGGACAGGATGCCATTCCATCACAAAGCTCACACATGCACCGATGGGAGACGCTAATTCGCATGGCTTCGCGTCTTGAACTGCGGAAGCAAAGTCGTGCAGCATGTGTATGGAGAACATACACATAGGAGTGGGATTCGAATCCCCAACCCCAGATATGTAAGACAACTTGAGACACAGTGCCGCCCTTTAGTTTACTTAAAATGAGATGCTATTCTATAGATTTTTAACAGAAGTACCATAATGCACACATATAATTTAAAAATTCATGGTGTTCAGTACGTGCGCCTTGGAGATAGATGATGCCGACCGAAAGAAGAGCAGAGGAGCCGACGGGATAGTTCATTGTCTCCTGGTAGCATATATAACGTCACTTTTTCCATAAACTTCTGCAAACGTTCCGCGACATGTATTAAAATATAAATATGGTTGTCACGCATGATTCACCCTGAAACAGTAAATGTACATTACGCACACTGCCCTTATATATGTATTACAGAAGGCTAGTTCATATGTGTCTGAAGGAAACGTGAAAGTTAGCGTAGAAGCTTCTTCACTCTGTATTATAAATCTCCCGAGATGGGTTATATATGGCCAAAGGAATCGGTGCAAGATATTCATCCAGTTTGGAGTCTGCTTCAAAATGTGACGAAGAGCTGTTTTTACTGGGGTCCCCTCGGCCAGGCCAAAGAACCTATTTCGATTCACATCCTGCAGTAGGCTAATATTCTATCGATATAACTGTATAAATTGTATAATCATATGTAAAAGGAAATGACCGGCAAAAGTTTGATATCCCTCCTCAGTCGGTGTCCTCTCGATTCGTTTGGGCGGGACTTCCGAAACTGGGGACGATTCCTTTTAATTGGTGTTTTTAAACATATTCGAACACATTTATTTGTCAGCAAGTCTTGCCATTTTCCATGGAGCCCCCCCCCCCCAAAAAAAAGTAACTTCCCCGAATAAAAAAAAAAAACTGGTAAACTGCATATTGCAAAAGAACATGCACACAGTTTAACATACTGTGACTCTTTGGATGTAAGTTTTGTTTTTTGTAGTTAAAATGTTGACTTAAACAGGCTTTCTGTCACATTGTGCTAGGTTCTGTGTGAGGACGTAGACTCGGGTACACACAGTCCGGGCACCACCCCACCAATACCGTGGTAATAGTGTGTGTTTTGGAGGCTGGGGGGTTCGGGGCTGATTTGGTCCCCACCAATGCCGAAACCAAACGTATGGCCTTGGTTCTGAGGTTCTGCCCAGATACCTCTGTTCTTTGGCTTCCCTTCTTTCTGACGGGTCTTCATGCAGGAATGGTGTGTTACAGTAATGCATCTTCTCTGAGTGCAAGTTAGAACAAAGCAAATATGACATCCATTTAGACAGGGAATAAGAAAAATCATAAATATAGGCCTGCAGTAATGGCTGTGTCAGTCCATGTAGTCAGGTCTGTGAAGTCCGAATTAGATTAAGGTTAATAGGCCACGCAGAATACATGTTCTGCCCCAGGAAAGTTAGTACCTGCTAAAAATTCATTCAGTGTCATTCTACATCATGGATGCACGTTTATGATCTTTGAGTAAAAGATGGAGGCACCATTGCTTGTCACACATGCATTCGAGTCACACATGCGACGCTGCAGTTAATTTAATAATGTTCACGTTGGGAAAAAAAATCACTGCAGGCTGCAGAATACGAGTCTTTAAGATTCTTTAAAGCAGGGAAAAGCCGGCTTTCTTTGTAGGCCCGTGTGTCATGAAAAGTCTGCGATTTCAACGCAATTCCTTAGAGGAGACTTTTGAATCACAAATGTATTTTTATAGCATTACAGCTCAGATCTGCAGCTACGTACATCACACATTATATGATGAGAGGAGGTTTGTTTTGCTGTCGTTGGCGTAAACATTTACCTCAGAAATAAAAGATAGAACAGAATTTAGCAGGGGCAGTGTGTAGGTGCAGCTTCAGACTGCTGGTATTTCTCTCCCGGGTATTTTTTTCTGAATGTTACCAGTTTTAGAAAAGTCCCCGCACGTGTTCCGCTCCTGGTCTCGGGTAAAATGTGGAACAAGGAATGAGCTGAATGTCTGACTGCGTGTGCAAGCTGGCTGATTCATGCATGCAGAAATGCACATGTGCTTTACACTCTGAGCAAAAGATGGTGACTGCAGATCCTAGTGTGTACTGGGGCAGGAGAGAGTGGATATTCTACAGTAAATATACCACCCCCACCGCAAGCATGCAAACACACACTCACAGCTGTAATTATAGACAGCGTGCACTGAGTAACAATAGTGATGAATCACCATTCCATGCCACTGAGCTGCTGCTGTGAAATTAGCAACATCTATCCTTCGTTCTTTCTTTCCATCCTTCCTTTTCCCTCTCTCCCTCCCTCTCACTCCGTCCCTCTCACTTCCGCCCACCCTATCCACCCACTCCCTCCCTCTCGGACACAGTCATCCCTGTGCCTTGCCACCTCTCCTTCTCTCTGTCAGCGGTAGCCTTGGCTCTCAGATCTCACTTGTTCTGAATTGTTTTCAACCCCCCCCCCCCCCCGGCACTGCCGCCACCCCACATCTCTCCTGCACACCCCTCCTGTTTACAAAACCAACACAAGTCCATCTGGAATGCTTTCATTATATAAATCCAATGATGTTTGTTTGAGTCGCATTAATCATTAAACGGTAATGATGAATGTTTCTAGCTGCAACTGAGTATGTCTGAATCAGTCTCTTTTCAGTATTTCATCTTCAAAATTAATTTACAATGTGTATTTTATTTTGATTCAGCTTTACGTCACCTACATTTTGTCAGTGGGTGACAGGAAAACGTTTCTACTTCTCTGTTCCTTGTTTTTCTCACCCCTGTGCTTGGAGAGATCAGATTGATAAAAAGACTCCTCTGTCTCCACACCTTCTTCTCTGACTCATGCATATTTCCCAGCATGCCCCTTGGAGAAGGTAGGTGCGGCCCTGGTACAGGGAGTGGGCGTTTGCCGTGATCGTGGAGACCAGCAGACCATGTATGAGCCGCTTTCACACATGCGTGTAATACCAGGGGCAGCCTCATCAGCTGGCATTATGACAGAAGATGATCAATGCCTATTCTTATGGTGCCCACTCAGGACCACTGACCTTTAAAAGGTGCTTAGAATTACGGAAACTTTTGAAAAAGCAATTAACACGGAGAGATGAGGGTAATTTTGCGGAGATTAGTCACTTTGTTTGGCAATTGTATTTAGTCTCATCCAATGAACAGCTTTGAAGAGTGTTGCGTGTGTTCATGCATTGCGAACCCCTTCGTGTTTAAAACATCATTTCTTACATTTGCTGGCTCTCGCTGGTCTTTCTAAGCTCCTCTCAGCCCAGCATTCACCTTCATCCCCTCACTCGCTCTGCTCTTTCTGAATCTGATTCACAGTGATTCATGCTTGAATGTGCTACATAGCTGTAAGGATTTCCCTGGGACCTCCCAGGGGGAGTGCCTGTGACGCTCTGGGACGATTCCCTGCATGTCGATTGACAGACAAAAGGAACCAGGGCTTGGACCCTCTGCTGCTCCCATCTGACCCCCCCCCCCCCGGACGATGGCGGCCCACCCCACTTATCTGATCCATACCCCGCCAGTCCTCTCAGGCAGACGCTTCACCCCTGCTGTCGTCATCTCCTTCTTCGCCTCCGCCTCTGCCGTCATTGCTCCCAGAACTGCTGCCTCCAACTCAGACGGTGTGCTACCACCAGGCAATGCCACCATGACCTTGCCTTTTGTGTCTCCCTGTGACCAATGCGAGAGGCTTAACTGGTGTCAATCTGGCCAGCCGGCCAATCAACAGGGAGTAGCAGCCGGCTGTGATGCACCGTCTGGCAGTATTTTCCCTCCTGCCCACATGTTGTGTTTGGACCTTTAACTGAGTGCATCAGTGGATTTTAAAAGCGCAGCTTAGCAGCGAGCCTGCATTGGAGTCTGAGTGCTGACGAGGGGGCTCCCCCCTCCTCACGAAGCATTTCCCAGTCTTGCCTTCGCCTCTCCATCAGGAGCTGGTGCAGTGCTCTTACTCCTGCCTGGGGTGGGTTGTACAAACTAATGAGCGGCCCGTTCATAAAACATCATCTTTCAAGCACTGTTCTGGCCAGCTCTGCCTCGGCAGATCTCACTGTCTCTGCTGATCTCGCTCTCTCGGTAGCCCTCACTGCCTCTGCAGCCCTCACCCCCTCTGCAGATCTCGCTGCCTCGGCAGCCCTCACTGCCTCTGCAGATCTCGCTGTCTCTGCAGATCTCGCTCTCTCGGTAGCCCTCACTGCCTCTCCAGATCTTGCTGCCTCGGTAGCCTTCACTGCCTCTGCAGATCTCACTGTCTCTGCCGATCTCGCTGCCTTGGCAGCCCTCACTGCTTCTGCAGATCTCGCTCTCTCGGTAGCCCTCACTGCCTCTCCAGATCTTGCTGCCTCGGCAGCCCGCACTGCTTCTGCAGATCTCCCTGCCTCTCCTCTCCACTGTAAAATCACTCCCGTCAGGTGAAAGATCAGATACCCTGTCTTTTTTTTTAACTCCTCTTACTGGCATTTTCTGTGACCCCTATTTTGTGATTGGCTGTTCCCATTCGTCTTTCTTTCTGTGTCTATAGCTCCCCTGCTGCGTTCTCTCTTATAAAACTAATATATTGTTATTGTTTTCCATCCCCATCTCCCATCTCTCTGTCACTCTGCACCCATCCACTATTGCCTCGTGGTCTCTTTCCCCATTACCTGTCCAACTAATGTCTGCCAGTGTGCTGCAAAGGCATCCTGGATGAGGTTGAGGGTTTTCTGGGGGAAAGTTAGCTGGGGGGGGGGGGGGGGTTGGTGGGGGCAAAGGGCGAAGAATTTAACAGCGGAAACAACCAGGCGGCTTATATGCATGCCAAGGGCGGGGCGCCCCCCCCCACGGGGAAGGATAGCGC
>JAODJX010000039.1:19794441-19814426 GCA_026776945.1 Isichthys henryi | reverse complement strand
CCCCCTCCCACCCCCAATGGCACCTCCTGCCACCTGTTGAAGGTCAGGTTAATTTTTTTTTGTTTTATTTTCTATATATCGCTAGATTACAACAGAAGTCATGTAAGGTTACCTTTCCTCTAGAACAGGTCTATACATTGTCCTTTTCTTAAACTAAATAGCCTTATGTTATTTATCTTATTTATACAACAGCTTGTAATTTTTGTCTCTACACGGTCGCACATTTACAATTTTCCTCTTCTCTCTGTATCGTGCATGGCAGACATGTGCACGCACACACAGGTGAGCACACACTCACCAGTGGACAAAGAGCGCATGATATATACTATATATATATATATATATATATATTATAAAAGAAATGTTCTGATGTTTAGTTCAGTTGTTATATTGACTGCTGTCATTAAAAGAAACACATGAACACCGTGAATCCTGTCGGTGTCTGTCTGCCTCTGCCCCCTCCCCCAAAGCTGTAAGCCTAGGGGAAACGCTGAGATGGATTGGATAGTGTGTAGTAGTTGTTTTTAAGGACATGGAATATGTAACCTGAAGGTTGCCAGTTCACATGTAATAGGAGCTTGTTATAAAATACTTAGGCATGGGACCTAACCTAAGTATCCCCAGTAAAATATCCAGCTGTATGAGTAACTATGGATAAAAATGTCAGATAAGCTGTTGACTTCATATTTTGCCGCCTGCTCACTCTTCAGATGCATCTGAGGGGAACCAGAGTCAGCGGTCCTTTGAGGGCAAGAGACCTGATATCCAGCTGTACCGGCCACGCATGGGACAGGCCAGGCGCTGCCAAGATATCCCCACGTGCAGCTCTGACAAGGAGATAGATGTTCAGGAGGACAGGCCCTCAGAACATCAAGGCTGTCCTGGGAAGGAGGCGGAGGCAGAACAGGATGTCTCATCGGTTCAGCATGTGGAAATGGAAACAGAGTCTGCACCAGAGGGAGATCAAAATGTTGCTACGCCAAAGACCCCAGACAGTGCACTAAGTGATGGAGATTGTGGAAGTCTAAGTGATGGTACTTCTCGTGTTGCTGTCTCTAGTAGCCTTCCTGCTGGCTCTAAGCATTACCCTGAAAGCAAATGCAGAAATGACAGTGAGTTTGTGTCATTGAAAAGTATTAATCACTGTGTGGATCCTGGCTGTCAACTGGACACCTCCCATTGTGCCAGTCCTGCTATCACTGACACTAGCAGCCGCTCTGGGGAACCACCAAAACAACCCCAGGTGACACATTCAAGGGTTTTGGCTTCCACTTTGTCCTGTGGGTCCACTTCACCGAAACCAGCGCGCCGAATTCGCAAACCTGACCGTGAGATATACCAGCCTCGGGCGGGAAGGTTACAGCAGCAGCAAGGCACTAAAGAAATGGCCTTGAGCAAAGAGCCAGAGAAAACTGAAACAGGAGAGGAACCTAAGAAGAGCTCTCACCCCGAGGGGCAAAGCCGTGAAGGTGTGAAGGACTCAGCCTTGATCAAAGAGCCAGAGAGATCTGGACCTGGTGAGGAAGAACCCAAGAAGAAGAGCAAAAGCAGGCGAGAAGTTGGCTGCACATCTACAGATGTCAGCATCGTGGTGGACCATCTGACCGGCAGTTTGGAAAGCATGAAGGTGTCAGAGACAAGAGATAATGAGGCCAAGAAGGCAGGGAAGAGAGGGGGAGAGGAGGACAAAGTGGGGAGCAGTAGGCGGAAGACGGGTGAGGGGAGGCGAAGCCGAGCCGGAGGGGGGGGAGGTGAAGGAGGCAATGGAGGCTGTTTAAGTGAAGCTGGCAGAAAGGGGGTTGAGAAAAAAGAGAAGGGAAGTCGGAGGAGTAAAGGGAGGGACAGAGATGGAGATAAAGATCTAAAAAAGAGGGGGAAGGAAGTGGAGGGCAGAAAGGAAATAGAACCTGATGACGGAAAGGGAAAAGGCAGAGAGGGAGATGGGATTGGAGACAGTGGAAGGGTGAAAAGCAGAGCAAAAGATGGAGGGAAGGATGGCGACAGAGAGCGACTAAAAGAAGCAGAGAGAGAGCGAGGCCAAGATGGGAGTGGGAGGATCCCGCTTGGGGGAGGCAGTAGGGCTGGTCAAGTTTCCAAGCGTTATTCCAAGTCGGGCAAACGTTGCCCCAGGAACAGAACCTGTAGCACCAGCTCAGCCAGCAGTGGAACCAGTATGGATGGGCCAGGCGAGGAGGCCAGACGAAGGGGTCATCTGGCAATGTCAAGAGATCAGGGTGAGGGCAAGGGCAGAGAGAGGCTGGACTGGGGCGGTAAGCAGCAGCAACGGGATAACATCAGCAGAGGTTTTTCCTCTACGGATTCCCTGGAGGAGACTGAGACTGGGCATAATGTCAGGGGGAGGAGGCTAAGAGACAGTGACAGGCACAGGGAGGACCCCTGGAGTCCTGATAGGAGGCTTGGCGTGAACAGAAGAGGTAGCAGAGGAGGTGCTGGAGGACAGAGTGAAGGTGTTCAGAGGTCACTTCTTGTCCCACCGCCTGATCCTCCCCAGTCCATCGCAACAGCTGGTGACGACCTGTCCAGGAAACAGGAGGGAGGGAACAGAGGGAGGGGGAGGGGTATTCTTGTCCTCCCTACTCGTACTGACCTTACCATGCCCCCAGAGTCTAGCCCCAGGCAGCTGACTGGAGTAGGGAGAGGGTCAGTGGGTCCTGGGCGTGGAAGAGGAGGCCGGGGTGGAGCCACCAGGAGACTGTGGGACCCAAATAACCCCGATCAGAAACCAGCTCTGGTGCACAGTCATCAGTCTCAGCATGTGGGCCTAAAGCAGTCGCTGCACCTACAACAGCAAGGTCAAGGCAGCTTTGGTCAGCTGCACTTTCTGGACACAGATGATGAAATTGCAGGAAGTCCCCCTGTTCACCAGGGGGAGCTCTATCATGGCTATCATACTTCCCAACAAAATGCAACAATGGCCTACTACAAGTTCCAAAATTCAGATAACCCATACTTCTACCAATCTCCCAGCACCACCACACGTTACCCTTATCCTTACGGTGTGACCTACCAAATGCCTGGAGCAAACGGCGTGTACCCCTCACCCACCAGTTCCTTCTATACGGGGTTCCCACCTGCTGTACCTGCGCTGACCCCAGAGGAGGCAGAGGTGCAGACCAGGGGGGAGCTGGGGAAGCTGCTTCGAGTGGCTGACAACCAGGAGTTGCAGCTCAGCAACCTGCTTTCTCGGGACAAACTTAGCCCAGAGGGTCTGGAGAGGACGGCTCAGCTGAGGTGAGCAGCCTTAGCCCTGGGGAAATTACACTGACCAGAAATACTGTCCTACCTGCCATGTTTTAAACATATTTTATAGTCCATTAGTGGAAGTTTTCACTCCTTTTCACACTAAATGTATCAGGAAGGGATATGTTGTTAATTAGAGTTTATAATTACCTGGCTGAATATGTTCGTTGCCTGCTGGTGTTGGGGATTGATGTGTCCCATGCTGATTGTCATGAGTGTTTTCATAAAAGCCAGTCTAACGCTCGAATCTCCAGATGAGGCAAAGCTCTGTCTTGTCTGCCTGTCCCTTGTTGCCAGGGCGGAGCTCCTGACGTTGTATGAGCGGGTGATCTTGACGGACATTGAGTTCTCGGACTCGCAGAACCTGGACCAGGCCCTGTGGAAAAATGTCTTCTACCAGGTCATTGAGCGCTTTCGGCAGCTCCTGAAGGACTCGACCACGGACGATGAGTCCCGCATTAAGAAAATGCTCCTCACACTTCTGGATGAGGTAGAGCTGGGCTTTGCACATGTTTTTTTGTGTTGTTGACAGTGTGTTCTGTCCTTTTGGAAGTGGTACCTTGTTTTCAGTTGTGTTTTGCTTTGTTGCAGATTGTTGGTCACTAGTTAATCGCCTGCTGGTTGATGCACTGCGGTATGTGTTTCCCAAAGGGAGTGGTGTTCTTTGATGCCCTGCTGCAGAAGCTGCAGGTGGTGTTCCAGTTCAAGCTGGAAGATTACATGGACGGTGTGGCTATCCGTGCCCGGCCTCTCCGCAAGACTGTAAGCGGACTCCTCTGCAAACGGCCATAAGATGGCGCTCTGCACGTGTGGCCGCGAGCATGGTGCTCTGTTTGGCACTTTCGCTAATCTGCACGCCTTTATGGCTGTAGGATGTCTGTAGTGTTTTATGAAACTGCAGGTGCTGTTGTTATAGCAGGCAGGAGGTCTAGCTTTGATGTCACTCTGTGAAAGCTCATAACAGAGTTTTGTGTTAGTGTGTCAGGCCCTGCTGAGCTGTGAGTTCTGGGTCTAGCCCCCACCACCAGAGACAGTTTCATACTCCCTTTCGATTTCAATGCAGCTTGTGTTGGAGACTGACAATTTCTCCACAATTGCCTTGCTTCACCACCATCTGAAAAAAAGGGTTTTTTGACATGTTTATGTTGTACCTGCAGGGTTTGCTAAGTGGGTATTTATCTCTGCAGTGTGAGATGACCATTTGTATATAAACAAAAATTTAAAATGGCAGTACTTTAGACGTCCCGCAATATGGTCTGAGAGGTGTTGAGAGGTATGGTCTGACACTATGCTGGTCGTGTGTACATAGGTCAAGTATGCTCTGATCAGCGCCCAGCGATGCATGATCTGCCAGGGTGACATCGCCAGGTATCGAGAGCAGGCTAGCGACACTGCAAACTATGGGAAAGCACGCAGGTAAGCACACCTGAAGTTGTGATCAGCAGTCAGTAGGACGGTGACATGAGGAGTATGTCTGTGCTCTTCCGGGTCACAGTCAGCGTCTGTCTCCACAGTTGGTACCTGAAGGCCCAGCACATTGCACCAAAGAACGGACGCCCGTATAACCAGCTGGCTCTGCTGGCTGTGTACACGGTGAGTGTTTGTGCACTACAGGAGTGATGGCGGGTTTTGCTTGTCTCAAAGCATGTAAAAATCGAAGTGTAGGGTACCTCGTTCTTTTAACTTCTGTTGGGACCAACTTCTAAAGAGGAAGTGCGTGCTGGCAGCTGTTTCACAGTTTGCCATTAGGTGTCAGTGTAAGCCTATAGAATGAAACTCACTGGATGGATATATATTTTTTCTTCTGACTTTTTCCTTTGTTTATATCTCTTGTTCACATGTCCCTTCTGCTTTCTCTCATAAATCAACGGCATATTATGCCCCCCCTGGCCCCGCCTCATAGAAAAGGAAGCTGGATGCAGTGTACTACTACATGCGCAGCCTGGCTGCTAGCAACCCCATCCTGACAGCCAAGGAGAGCCTCATGAGCTTGTTTGAGGAGACAAAGCGAAAGGTCAGGGCGGGGGGGCTGGCGCTGGTTTTATGGCTTTGGGTGCTATGCAGTAAACTACCAGCAGGTGGTGTGACGTTTGAGACGAGTGTGCATTTTTCTGTGTGTGTGTGAGTGAGTGGATAGGCTTTGATGGGTTCCATGGCAGTCCTGCTATTCCCACAAACCACTCTGCTGTATTCACTTATGGTGCACATTCATTTGGGATCTTAATTGCAACGGGAAGCAGAAGATCTGGCTGTGACAGGAGGATGCGGTTAAAGGTTACGATCCAGGCTGCTGCTGACTGGCTGCAGTGCTTAGGCTGCACAGGCCAGGTTTTCCAGTCACATTTGGGTCATGCTAGCATAGCATACCTCAGCAGCTGTAGTTCCCTGCATCACCTGCGTCTGTGAAACGACCCAGAGGTCCCGTGCTCCTTCAGGCAGGCTAGAAAGCTTTTGCTTGAGGTTGCTAATGTTTCCTTTTTGGTCACTGGTGTTGATTCGCTTGCTGATCTCTGGTCAATGGTTCCCCACCTCCTATCAGGCTGAGCAGCTAGAGCGGCGGCATCGCCTGGAGCCAGTGGGGCCATCGAGGGGCCCCCGGGGGGGCGGCCGGCGTGGACAGGAGCCCGCACGCATCGAGATCTGGGTGCGGCCTGGAGGGCAACCGGCAGCCACATCCCGCACAGCAAGCGAGTCTGGCCATGAAGCGGAGCGCGACGGCGAGCTCGAGGGCCTGAGCACCAGCGATGTGAGTAGCCTGCGGTCAGCGGCCACGTCCGGCCCTTTCAGAGGCTTGTCAGCAGATCCCTCACTGACAGGCTGTGGCCCAAGGACTTGTGACACAGTGTGTTAATGAAGTGAGATGAGTGGATTGTTCTTTTCATGTACGCATCTTGCTCTCTTCTTTATCCACATGCCTACAGGTGTGGGTGAAGCTTGGGGTCTGAGTGTAGGGTCACTCAGGAGTCATGTGTACTGTGTACCTGCTGGGACGGTGGCTGATGAGCTGTCCTACCATAGAGAGCCTAACTAGATTTTTTATGACTTGGCTGATCTGGTTTTTTGTCTGTTTGTTGTTGTGGGTTGTTGTCTGTTTGCCACTGTTTTCAATGTGGAGGGGGGGTGTTTCTCTGATGCCTGAGTGTGGCCTCCCTGACTGTTTGTGTTAAGTCTCATGTCAGGGTGTGTCTGTAAGCAGGGGCTGGGTATTTGTATCCCTCATGCATGTGTTTTCGTGGGAGTGATGTGTGAATGAGATAGAACCCTGTTAATGCATTTGTGACACTTTGTGTGTGTGTGTGTGTGTGTGCGCGCGCGCGAGTATGTGTGAGAGATTGTGTGTGTCTCGGCAGTTTAGCATTTTCCGTGTATCGTTTCGTTTGGTGCAATGGTGGTGAGAGAGTGGCCGAATTGGGTCGGGGGGGGGGATTGGCTCTGGCAGTGGCTCGCTTCCCCTGCTGGCAGGGAGCAAGGGCTGGGGGAGCCAATGGCGCATGTGGCTTCACCTCACTGCGCTTGGCTGGGCTGACCTCCAGGTCAGAGAAAGAGGCTTTCACCATATTCTGCGGTGTGCTCATCATGAAGTTTCAGTTCAACCAGCAGAATAAAAAGAAATGAAGAAGTAGCCCCCCCAGCCAATATCTTTGTTTACCTTGCCAACCCCACGTAGTCACTGCAGAGCAAAGGCACGTGCTCTCTCCATTCCGCCACTATGTGTATTGAAACACTACTTTTCTGATTTTGAAAAGACAGTATGACAGAAGCCCTGTAATCATATAGTCCATATCTATAAAATAAAAAGATGAAATTTACCCAAAATTTATTATCTACTAATAGTGTGGCACATAAGTTGGTGGTGTTGCCTTGTGTCAGTAGACACAAATCAGTGCCGACAAATGTGATTACGGGTCTTTAGATGATGGGCATAAAAATTAGTCCGGACGGCAGTTTTTCAGTATTATACGGACATTTACTCACGCCCACAATTTCGTAAGCAGATGAGTAGTACGGCCAAAATATTCATGAGACGTGTTTTGTGACACCCAAAAGTTAGTAATCTGTATAAATTCGGTGTATCCTTGTGTTTTAATAAACGTTTTAGTCTTTAAACTGCAAAAAGTACCACCACACCACTGATGCCTTTTTACCTTGTTTATCCACAATATCTTATCTATTAAAAGATGTGACTGCTGAGCTATCCCTTTCATTACCGCCACTTCAATGGTTTTTGCTTCCATGTCATACCAAAGCAGTAGTATGTAGCTTGCTCTGCTAACCCAATTTAATTAACGTAAGGATACGCCGTATAGTACTAAAAAGCCTGTCCTCTAAGGCCCTGGTAAATATTGTGCACTTGCATATTTCCCAGTTTATATTGCAGTGTGACACCATGCCGCCCTATGCTTAGATAGAATTCCGTATAATATGGTTGATTTGACACCATGCTGTGTGTTGTTCTGGGCCCTGCGTAGTAATGCAGTAACGTGGAAAGAAACTAGCCACGTCTGACCTACCAGCGCGTTTCTGTAGTCCCTTTTGTCGCCGGCTTACCTTCTGTGAACTTGGAGGAGGGAGTCGCCCAAAGACACCCAAAACACATGGCAAAGTGCATGATTACATGCTTTCATCCAAAAATATTAATGTGAAACAAAACTTCAAATACGGAAGCAGACACCTGGTTGGGTTGCCCCCCGCCCTCCCACCGTCCACAGGAGCAGCCATTATGCTGGCCGTCATGGGCTGAGATGATACATTCTGTCTTAGAGCTCCTGTGGTGTGCGGAAGTAGTGAAGACTCACTCCTCCCCTCCTCCCCATGCTCTGGTGGCTCATCCCCCCATTCTCAGCGTGTCAGGGCAATGGCTGGGTTCTCGCTCCCAGGATCCTTGGTGGCGTCCAGGCGCTGGCCTTCCCCCTGCAGCTGCCATGCCCTCAAACCCTTGGAAGGCCTCCTTCCTGCAGTAAATGTCACAGATTCTTTTTAAGAAGAAATATGGGCGCAAACGGCTAAATGATACAATCTAAAACCAGCGCCTGTCTCCGTGTACCTTTCATCTTGGGGTGTTTGCAGAGTGCCTCTGGGGGGTGTGTTATGCTAATCATATCTTTTCAGAATTAGTTACAGATTGGGATCTCTCAGACTGGTCTGTGTGTGTGCCGCTCGCGCTGTACAAAGCAGGCTTTGCTGTCCTCTTTGTCCTTTACAGAACTAGCATCAAAACATGAAGACCTGCAGGGCCATGTTTCCTGGACACGTGTGTCTGTCTCTTCTTGAGAACTTCAGTCATCTCTGTCTGCATGTCTCCTTTGGGTGGTGTCTGTGTTTTATGTGTTTATATATCTGTGTGTTTGTGTGCAAACTTTCACCATAAGGCTGATAGATAGTTGAGGGGAAGTGGGTAAATGTGCAATGCTGTTAGACGCATCCTCCAACACCCTCTCAGTCTCGTGGCCCTGCTGCCGGCTATTTAGACTGGACAGAGGCGGGACAGCATGGGGTGGCAGTGTGACCCTGATGTTCAAGGAGGTGCTGTAAAGCACGTTGCACATGAGCTGGTGCTTAACAACTGAGTGCCACCTTTTTGGTTTAACACCGTGCTGCTTGTGGTAGGCCTGTTCTGTGTCCAGCCTGTGCCATGTGTTTCGACGCATCACCCAGTCCTCCCTGCCCTCCCCCTCAGTCCACTGCTATTACCTACGCAGCCCAGGAGCCTCCGTCACACTGACGGCCATGCCTGTAGAGAGCAGGTGTGGTTGCCGTTGGCCTGGCTGGTTGTGCCTCTGTGTTTGGGCACTGCCATCGAATGCCATGCTGATATCTTTGAAGGCACTGCCTTGAACTCTGCCTGTGGTTAGCTGTTTGTCAGAAGTGAAGGACCACCTTGCTCTGTGCAGAACAACTCTGGGGGTTTGTTTCCTTTGCCGCCTTCCATTTTGATGGTAAACTTTTGGGGTCTGTAGCTTGTGCACTGGGCAGTGCAGATGGGGTGCTGGTGTGCACATGGCCCCGTGTTCACGCTGCCGTGCAATAAGTAGTCCAGTCCAAATATATGGTGTTGAATCTGAGCTGCTCCCGCAAAATGTCCAGCTTGTTAAGTAAAAATTCCCCCTCCCCGATAAACGAATCAGAAAAAAAGTGTAAAATAGGTGTTTGCTCGGTGATTACAGCGATGATAGTCCTGGCAGAGCTGCAACACTGTGGCTCTGTGTCCAGAAACCAGTGTTAGCTGCTGTAGGTGCACATGCCACACTAACATCTCCAGCTGTGTGTGTGTGTGTGTGTGTGTGTGTGTGTGTGTGAGTGAGATCAGCATTTATCTCTATCAGTCCAATTGTGCCAAGCAACCAAGAGCAGGTTGGGGCTCATCAAACCCCTTTATCTGAGCTGCTGATGCTGCCAGCAGGCGCCTCCAGTCGTCCCCCTGCCACGTCCACTTAGGTGGAGGTGGGGGGTGCTTTGCTGGGCCGGCTCCTTATGCCACACTGTCCCCTTTCAAAGGCTCTCTGTCATTTTGTCCCCTTCCCCTTTTGGGATCTGATCCGTTGTGTTGCTTGGTCTCCTGATGACCCACCGCCTGACCACATGGCAGACTAATAAAAGCAGCACAAACTGCGATGGTTTCAGGCAGTGGCTCGGCCCACTGATAAGGGCATGGCGAGGTAGAGGCGAGGTGTCAGGCTGTTGCTTTGTTGCTGTGGTGGCTTGCTGCACTCGCATGCAGCCCTGTAGCTCGTGCCTCCTCACAATGGCCGCCTCATGAGTAGCAAAGCCAGAGCCAGTGGGGAGTTTAAATGTCAAACAATAGCGCAGTCTGGAGATCAGGTTATCGGTATCTCCATGCCTCTTTCATCGGAATAACAGGTCTGTCTTCACATTTGGCTCACACGTGCACTAGCACCTACGTGGTGAGCATTTAAAGGGGGCCACAAGTCACCTTAGCCGCCAACACTGATGGGTATTGGTATTGCTGTGCCGTAGTCGTGGCAACCACCCCACCCGTCCCCCCGGCAAGCACAGGAATAACCGCAGCGCGCGGGTGTGGGGCTTCCTAAAATACAGCGCGCTGCCACCAGCGGCAGCTGATTTATTCTTAAATGCTGCACCACTGTTTATGCTACCCTGGCCCCGCTGCCTGTAATGGCTGTAATTAGTGTCATAAGCGGCGGCGTGTTTTCATTTTGGGGCCGGGGGGGCCTCGCCTGGTGCAGCAGAGGGATTTGCACCTTGACAAACAGCCTGCTGTGCTGCAGTAACTGCGTGTGGGACAGTTTGGAGTATGTTGATGTATGTAGTCGCACGCGTGTATATCATTTATGGGGTCGCTCGTATCGCACGTTAATATCATGGAGGCTCTTAAGTAAATATAGGACGAGCTGCCGCACGCCACTGTCCTCGGGATAAATGACACGTCACGACAATAGTTCCGTTGGAGTGCAGCCATTTCGAAAGTGTGTCCGTGCTGCTTAAGTGCCCACAAGTTACCCACTTGACATAAATCGCAGGCGGCCCCGTTTGTTTGGAATTCCCTGCCTTTGTCTCTCAGCTTGGCTTATGGGGGGTGGGCTCTTTGAGGGGGGACCTGTGACTCTCCTCCTTGTGTAGCTTTAGTTCACTGCCTTCAGTCACTGTATCGTGTTCTTTGGTCCAAGGTGATGCTGGGACAGAAGTAGGCTCCCCTTTTTATATTTCCGTTCCTTTGCACCATGAACACACTTTTCCGCATTTCCACCTCAGAGGAAGTCAGATGAGACCAAAGCCACACTCGCTGTATTGAGCATGTGCAATAATAGTGTGGTTTTATTGTGGTGTTGTGGTACAGGTTAAAGAAATACTTTATTTGGTCCTACAGTTGTTTGTTCTGTGTTTGTTCTGTCCTGGTTTATGTCAGTGTGTATGCAGTTTGCATGTCAGCCACCAGAGGGCAGGTTCCTCCTTTGTCTGAAAATTCAGCAGGGCGTATAACTTCAGTTTCTTTGCAGATTTCTGTGTATGTTCTGACCCAATCACTGACCCCTCCAACTTTTGGCTCTCTGCTGATTTGGCAGGTGCAGTGATTGACAGCTTATAGACCCTCTTGTCCTCACCCAATGTGTCCAGGCGCCCAGTGCTTTTCTGAGAATGATTCTATAGTTATTTTATGCTTCACCTGTGTTTAATGCAGATTCAAAGTGCTTTGTCACTATTTCTCTTCTAATTAATTGGTCAGTGTGATGATATACAATTCATTAAAACACTGAGTGTTCAGCCTCTAGTTCTTGAAAGAGGATAATCAGAAATCGGATTAACATGAGCCTTGTTATATTTCAGTAATCAGTGTATAAACAGTGTGATTGAAGCTTCTGCTTTGTATCACAGATGTAATTTAAATCTCTCTATTTCTGCAGCTGAACAAGAGATTTGTTCTGAGCTTCCTTCATACTCACGGGAAGCTGTTCACCAGAGTGGGGTGAGTGTGGGGGTTGGTGATCTTATGCCTGTGCCGACGGAACGTGCCATCTGATCGGTGCACCCTGCGCTCTGTTCTGTGTGGCCCACAGCCTGGAGACATTCCCCATGGTGGCCAGCCGTGTCCTGCAGGAATTCCGTGCTCTACTCCAGCACAGCCCCAGCCCGCTGGGCAGCTCCCGCATGCTGCAGATCGTCACCATCAACATGTTCGCCGTGCACAATGCCCAGAGCAAGGGTGGGTACTGCAGCACGCCGAGCTGCATGGTGACGGGTGCACGCTGCTCGCTTTAACTGCAGATCAGTGTGCGTCACTCGCAATTCGCAGTGCTGGCATGGCCTGACCTGCTCTCGATCCCTGACCCCCATGTGAACTGCTGTCCCGGCACCGTTTTCTTAGGAGAAGTGAAACCGCTGCGCACTGCTGAAGCTGGCCGCCGTGCCACACGTTCACATGCACGCACGCACGCACCGCGGCTTCCTCCCACAGTCGCGTAGTCATGCGCGCCTGCACACGTACGCACACTTCCAGGCACCTTTTGTGTACCCCATCCCTGTATGGGGACATGCAGACACACACACCTGTGCGGTTTCAGACGCCTTCTGGGTTTCTCTGCTTTTCCCGAAAGCAGCTGCTTGTGGCCATCGCTGTCAGTCATCCTCTACATATTTTTCCCTGACTAGCTGTCCGGCCAACTGTGTGTGTCTGTGTTTGTCTGTCGGTGCTGTCGGTGTCTCTCTATCTGAGGACATGTGCGTTTGGCTCCGTGTCTCTGAAGGTGCATCCTGCTTAATGTCTTCTTCATTTTCCATGACATGTTTCTCTGTATGAATACAGGGGTGTCATAAGGCATATGTGTGTGGGTGACACTGCTGGGGGGGTTTGGGTGGCTGGTTTTCTCTGTGTTTGGGACCAGAAGCCAGCGCACTCCATCTTCTGAAGGGGGCAGGGCAGCCATGCAGGTCTCACAGGCAGTTATTTTTGGAGAGATGAAGTTCCACGTGTCCATCTTCCTTTTGGCATGGAAGTCACAACGGTAACAGTGACGTACCCGTCAGTGGTCCCGTATGTGAGCCTTTGACAGATCGCAGGTTACAGATCCTGACTGGACCTGCTTCTAGCCTCTTAAAGTGCCTCTTAAAAAAATAGCAGCTGTTTGCTCTGAAATGCTTTGTAGAATCTCTGTGTTGGTATCTGTTCCAGTGGGAATGTGGCTCCCGGCCTGGTTTGGGGGTAAGAAACGGGGGACACACGTTTTTGTGCCCCACCCGCATTCTTTGGGGAGTATGACTTAAAAACGAAACTTTACGTAACTTAAAAACCAGATTGTTACCTCCGGTGATAATGCTGTAGGTCAGAACTAATATTTTCAGAAGGCTGGTGTTTAACACTGCAGAATACTACATAAGGGCTGAGGGTGGTGTGTGACCTATGGCTGATCTCTGCATTGCCCATCCATGTATCCGTAACTGTTGTGCCACCTGCTGTTATGTTGCTGAAGCGTAATAAGTACATTGAATCTATGCTGCCTTTGAAAAATATCCAGAATGCTCAGTGATAGTGACAGTAATGAGAATATTTGGTGGGGAGCTCCCCCCACACACACACTCACATACACATACACATAGACAGATCCATTTACTGCTCCCCCAGATGTGTGTGTTTGCGGGGGGCATAGGAACTTGGATCCTGGTTTCAGTCCTCCCTTTCACCGCTCCTTTTTTGACCTCCAATCCCCAAAGCTCCCTCAGCCCTAACCTTAACCTGCGCCCCCCGTCAGTCTTCCAGACCCCACATTCACGGCCCGCATACCCCCTGGCCTCCTGCAGACCTCCATTCTCTCTCCCTCCTGACCTGCCTGTACCCAGTTTACCACAGAGATGTGGGTTTTTCCTGCAATGATTTGTTTTTTATTCCCTGAAATCAGACAGACTCCTGCACACACCCACATAGGCATGATCACACACTTGGGCTCTTACACAACCACACCCCTGCTCGCCAATCATCTTATGCATGGTCACGCGAACCCCCCCCCCCCCCAGGTGGGTACACACACGCACACATACTCCAAACAAGCACGCGCTCGTCTGCACACACATTTTTATTGTATTATTCTATAAAACTTCCTATAAATCACTGGTTATTAATGGGCCCCAGACCGGGCCGTCTCCCTGCGCTCTGCACTCTGCCTCACAAACACACACCAGATGCGAAGGAAATGGGCAGACAGGAAGGGCACCCAGGAGACAGCCTGTGTTCTCTCTTTCGCTCGGTCTCCTTCTTTCTCTCCACACTCCCTTTGTGTTTTGCTGTGTCCGAGTTCCTAGACCCCAGATTTTCAACTGAAAACAAAAAAACGTAATAATAATATACAGGAGCCGCGCCCGGCGTCCTGGTGAGCAGGCTCTCCCCGTGGGCTGAGACAGACGCCAGCTGGCAGGGCTGTTGTACCCTGCAGGGCTTTTTGGGCACGTGGTAGCACAGCATTCACTGGGTTTTTTTTTACTTGGGCACTAGGGCACATCTTGAGAGCTAAATAAATTAAATGAGTCCCCTGTGCTGGGGGAGGGGGGGCATCCTGTGCTTCAGTGACACCGAGGAAGTTTCCCTAGCAACATTGGTCTGGTGCTGCACAATAGCATTCTGGGTTTGGATGGATGTTTGCAGTGGGAGTTGCTGTAGGATTAGAATCCAGGGGGAGCCCTGGACAAACTGGGGTGAAGGGTCCCAGTGTGAACTGGGGGTGGCTTAGTGGTATGTGCCTGCAGATGCAGTCGTTAGCTTGTAACATCCGGCCTGGCTTCAGAACCGCTGGTCCTGTACAAATATCACAGCATCGGCACAAATATGTAAATATGTTGACTTGGAAGGATGGTCCCTTTTGCCTTGTGTCCGCACAGCGCCCCAGGAGAGAGGGGGAGCGGCTGCAGGGAAAGCAGGGCTCCAGCTGCCCATATATGGGTGTGCGCTGGGCTCCGACACCAGCTTCTCATCACCTCTGAGCACCACGCTCGCAGATGTCTCACTGAGTCCGGCTGCGGCGCTGGGAACGGAACATAGCCCCACGCGCTCAAACGGGAGGTGCTGCCTTCCAGCAGAGGTTCCGAGCCCGACTGGCTCATGCTTGCTCATATCAGCACCCACCCACCCACCTCAGCTGAACTCTGGGTGCCCTCAGATGGTTTTGTGATTAATAAGGGGGAAGAAAGACATGAAACCAAAACCTTACTCGTTCTCGCAGTGGGTACGTGCGCCTGTGGTATTGTGCAGGCACGTATGTGTGTCTCAGCTCCCTTGGTTCTCTGTTTTAGGTTTTGGGTACTGGCTTGTGGAGAGCAGTAGACATGCTGGCCCCACTGAGGGTTACTGTGTGTGTGTTTGTGTGTGTGTGTGTGTTTCTACTCACACTAAAGCGACATGCATCTGCTCTGTGTTCACTCTGGCAGTTGCATGTCTGTGGGATTATCACACTCACAAGTTTCCACTCAACAGGTTTTTCAATTTGAAACAGCTCGGCTGATGGTGCTTCAAATGTGCATTCTTATGAAATTTAGTGGGGTTCAGTGTACTGTGGATGGTGTCTTGGTAAATGCAGTGAGGTACAGTGTATTGGTGACGGTCTCTTGGAGAATGCATTTTGGTGTGGTGTGCTGTGGGCAGTCTCTTAGCGAATGCAATGAGGTGCCGTGAGCTGTGGACAGTCTCTTAGTGTATGTATTGAGGTGCCGTGTGCTGGGGATGGTCTCCTAGTGAATGCATTGGGATGCTGTGGGTGGTCTCATAATGAATGCATTAGTATGCAGTGTACTGTAGATGGTGAATGCAGTGAGGTCCAGTGTGCTGTGGATGGTCTTTTAGTGAATGCATTGGGGTGGAGTGTGGTGTGGGTGGTCTCATAATGAATGCATTGGGCTACAGTGTGCTTTGCATGGTCTCTGTTAATGCAGTGCTCTGGGAATGATGTCTCAATGAATGCAGTGAGGTGCCATGTGCTGGGGTTGGTCTCTTAATGCATTGGGATGCAGTGTGCTGTGCACAGTCTTTTAGTGAATGCATTGAGGTGCAGTGTGCTAGGGATGGATTATTTAGTGAATGCATTGGGTGCCATGCGTTGTCGGTGGTCTCTTGGCGAATGCAATGAGGTACAGTGTGCTATGTACAGTGTCTTAGTGAATATAGTGCGGTGCAGTGCACTGGGAGTGGTCTCTTAGTAAATACAGTTGGCTGCAGTGTGCTGGGGACGGTCTCTTAATGAATGCAGTGGGGTGCACTGTACTGTGGACACTCTCAGTGAATACAGTGGGGTGCATTTTTGCTGGGTAATGGTATTTTAGTCAATGAAATGTCATCTGTATTGGTGGTAGCGGCAGAAATGTGTCAGTGTCTCTCTGCCTGCATGGCAGTGCTGGCAGTGCTGATCATCTGAATGCTTCCCTGTCTGTCTATCTGCCCATCTGTCTGGTAGAGGCTGCTGCTGTTCTTTCTGCCGGCAAGTCAGACAGTTCGGTGACCGGTCAGACTCTTGGCAAAAGCTGGACTTTCCAGTGTCCCTCCAGTTCCAGTTCATTATTAAAGTGTTTCCCTGGGTCTTCTGTCTCTCTCCCTCCCCCTTTGTTCCTTCTCTCTTTCTTTCTCTCTCTCTCTCTCTGAAGCGGCTCCCTGCCCTGGGATTCCTGTATCTCCATCGTGAAAGGTGCAGGTTCAGTCATCGCTGTCACACGATCGTGTTTGTGATCCCCACCCAGGTTGTCGGCGGTGTTCGTGCACGGTGCCCCTGCCCTGCCTCCATTTCTCTATCTTCTCTCTATCTCTCTCTCTGTGGTTGGCAGCAGAGTTTGGGCACTAGCAGTGTTGGCCCTGACCGCAGCAGGATGTGGAGATCTGTGTGTGTGTGTGTGTGTGTGTGTGTGTGTGTTTCTGTTCTCTCTCTATACCACCCCCTTCTTGCTTTTTTCTGATTCTTGTGTCTTGGCTGACTTTTTTACCTCTCGAAGAATTTGGAAAGGCCGTGAGATTTCTTTTTTTCCTCTGCCTGACTTTGAGAGCTGCTCTCCCTTGCACACTCTCCTCCTGCCCCTCTCTCTGTGTCTGCTGTGGCTTTTTACTAATAGATTTCATATGTTGCAGCAGTTGACATCAGTCTTAAACTATTTTACATGTGATCTGCGATATTTCCTGAGGAAATCTGTCAGATATTTATTAAGGTCTAATAAAACAAACCTTTCTTGTTCTCTCTCCGTCTTTCTGTTGTCCCTTTCTCTCTCCCTCTTTCTTTTTTTAAATGTCTCCTCTCTTCCTATGTGGTAGTCGGCCTGGAAGCTGCTTGAATGTGTTATTCCTGCTTAGGCTTTTTAGAAGTTTCTTTTTTGGGACTCTGCTTCCTTTCATTCATGAGACTGACTGCAGGTCAGGTCAGGCTGTTTGACTGAGAGAGACTGGCAGTGGTCACAATGCTGATGGAGCCGCTCTCCCTTCTGCGTTGCCAGTGATGGACTGTTCATAGCATTAGGTTGGCCTCTAGGTGCCGCAGTGGTTAAGGAAGTAGCTATATCGGTAGTTCTGCTGTTGTACTACTGAACAGGTATTATTCCTACATTCTAGTCCATTCTTGGATTGAAAATGCATATGGATAAAGATAAGTAATTCACCTTATAAATTCACATACTGATGTACACAGGAGGAAGCTTCAGCCAGGCTCCTAATCATTAGGAATATTTGAGGTTCTACATGTAGTATTAATGTAGGAACGGTTCTGGTGCTCATTTTGGGAGTAAATAAGCTAACCTGGCTTAATAATGACTTATTATTTGAATAGTCTTGTTTTGGTTTGACTTTTTCCCCTGGCTGGCTACATTGGGAAGCAGGACTCGTCAGTACTTAGCTCAAGGGACCTTCTGCATCTACTACCCTACTCCCTTCACCTCCACCGCTGCCAATGCCAATCCCAGCTCTCCGTCTCTCTCTGGATCACTGGAACTTCCATAGTCCCCCCCAGGACCTTCCCTCTCTGAGGTGGGCTCAGGGAAGCAGTGAACACTCATATGCTCACAGCGAGATGCATGGCCAAGTCACTGAGTGTGGAGCAGGGCAGAGCAGCAGAAGCAGCTCAGGGTGTGATGAGGGTGCAGTGGGGCTGGGCTGCATGGGGGGAGGGTGCCGCCTGTCTCTGCTGATGTCGCGGTGTCAGTCTGCGGGATTTATGTCTTTGTTTGTTTCTCTCCTCACTCTTCCACTTCCTTGATGCATTCCACATTTGCAGTGTCACACCACAGCAGCTTCCTCGCCTGCCTTTCCCTTATCCCACTCGCCGGGCTTCTCGCTCCTCACTGCGCTGCTCCCCCTCTTCCCTGCCTTTTCCTAGCATCTGACGCGTCTTTGCGCACTCACGCTTCAGGGGAGTGTCACCGCAGCAAGGTATAGCCAACAGCAGGGCAGCGTGGCGTGCTGCGGCAACAGCTGTCCAAGATGAGGGTGAGGAAGCAGAGTGACCAGATTTACGGCATCCCGGCATGGATGGGAGGGTTTGTGGCTTTCTCTGGACCTCCTCTGCTCATCCCCGAAGATGGAGTGAGTGTGAAAAGGTCACAGATGAGTCTTGGGCCTGGCTCAGCCACAGAATGAGCTGGTTCCGACACGCACCGTTGCTCAACTCTTCTCATGATGCTCTCGTGTCCCACAGCCTCTTGTTCTCTCTCTCGTTCTCTCGCTCTCTCTTCCTGTCTCAGTTTCTTAACTGAGAAACGGGGTTTTTTTTCATGCCGGCCTTTAATTTAATTCGTAAGAAGTGCTCATTGAGCGCCGCAGAGCAGCGTGGGCACCGGCCTCAGGGAGCTGAGCAGGAGTCAGTTCGAGGTGGAGACCACACTGACAGCGCGGGAGGGGCTCATGGCCCATGACAGGCTAATACGGCCGTGTGAAATATACAGAGAGTACGTGCCTGACACCGCTTAGCGACTACTGTGCACGGTGTATAAATATCGCCTGGTAGTCCTCATCATCATGTTTATATAAGTGGGCAGCACTTTGAGTCTGGCTTTTAAGAGCTTGCATGGCAGCGCAGTGGTGAGGGATAATCATGTCAGGAACGAAGAGCAGGCGCTCGCTCAGGCCCCTGCTTACCGGGGCTGCCCTGTGTCACCTGTGGCCAGCACCACACGCCAGCTGGGGGAACCTCACCTTCGGGTACTCATCTCGAGGCTTTGTCACTTTGTGGGTGGTGATCTTTGTTCCCATGATGCACTGCTCCCTGGTTAGATGAAAAGGATCATGGGAGCTGTGGGTCTGGAAGCGCGGGAACTGGAAGACTTGCCTGTGGGAGAATGGAATAATGTTTGTGTGGTGAAAATCACGCCGACTGTGGTACGTCACACAGGGCAGAGCAGAGCACCATGATGCCACCATTCCTGCCTTTCCCGCGAATCCTCCCACGAGTGGCTGCAGCTGACCGGCACTGTCCTGCGTGTGCCACTGCAGCCCTCTGATGGCTTATGCAGCTCACAGAGAACCATCATCGGCCGAAAGCCCTCATGTAGGTTCTGTCACGCCGGCTCGCAGCTGGCCTGGAACTCACGGGAATCCTATTCTGTAGATGGACTTGGAGTCTAGCAGTACCTCCCATGTGCATGCGTGGGACAGTGCCGTCCGCAGGGTGCTCTGTGATCTGCAGCCTTGGGTGGTCGTGCATCATGGCAAATTCAGATATTTATTTATTTATTCGGTCACGTGTCCCTTCAGTTTATTTAAGTGTGTGTGGGGAGTGGGGTGTGCATCTGGAGCGGGGTGCTTACAAAATGCCAAAAGAATAACATGTCACGGTTTGTTGAAAAAAAGATGGAGACGAGAACAACAAAGCTGGGGATGTCCTCAGCCTGAAGTCTAGGGTGGGGCACTACAAAAAGATAAGAGCAAACCATTATTTCATTTACCATAACTAACAGCAACCCCCCCCTTCCCATTAAGTCATCTCACCCCAGGGTGATGAGCTTTCCTGGCAGGAGCTGATGATGGAGCCTCCTGCAGTCAGTCAGTGCCCCTCCTCCAGTGCCTCACATTTCATTACTGTCTTACACACACCACCACCGTCACACACACCATCATCGTCTCACAGACACACACACACCATCACCGTGGCACACACCGTCACCGTCGCACACACCGTCCCCGTCGCACAGACGCACACACACCGTCCCCGTCGCACAGACGCACACACACCGTCCCCGTCGCACAGACGCACACACACCGTCCCCGTCGCACAGACGCACACACACCGTCCCCGTCGCAC
>JAODJX010000039.1:19743494-19769381 GCA_026776945.1 Isichthys henryi | reverse complement strand
ACTGTCCCAAGACTGTACTGGGACACACACACACAGAGCCTTCACAGGGGCAGTGCTCCTCTCGCCTCCTCGGGGGGGGGGCGGGGGGCGGGGGGGGGGGCCGGCGGCGGGGGGGGGGGGGCGCCCGCCGGGGGGGGGGCAGAGGAGGCGAAGCCCGTGCAGGAGCTGCCAGGCGCCTGGTGGGTTTCCGCACAGCAGGGCTGGTTCAGGAGTCAGGGAGACGGCGGTAGGGGTCTGGCTCTGAGAAAGACCGCTCCCCATGTTAGTCACCAGGGTGACGGACAAAGGCGGGGAGAGGAGAGGGACAAAGCAGGTCCCAGTCTCCTAGATACAGATTTCCATTTTTGGCAGCTTTCAACAGCTTTGTTTTCAGTTCTGCATTGGCTCTGTGGTTTGACAGCTTTTCATTTTTATTTTCACCATGTATATATAGTATAACTTTAATCCTGAGTGACTTTGTGCTTTTAGGCCTGTGATGCGCAGTGATGAGTCTGTGATTTACGTGGAGCTGATGATGAACATAGGCAGTGGGGCCCACAGAAGCTGTATACTGGGATCCGTATTGACGCTCTGGAGTCACCCTTCAGTTTGACAGGTTTCTCACACAGTGGCTTGAAGCTGGAGACATGCAGCCACACCCACGTGGAACTGCATGCATGTCGAAAATGTGCACTAGAGCGAGAATTGCATGCATGGAAATGCTTGGGTGCGAATCTGTGCGCTGTGGCTACGTGTTTGTGGGCCAGCTATTGAGAATACAAACTCACATGTATGTGATGGAAAGGCGACTTGAATACCTTCGTTCACACAGGAAGCTTACATAGATACATAAGTGAGTGTGTGTGTGTGTCTGTCTGTCTGTCTGTGAGCGTGCTATAGAGCGAAGACTCTGTGTGTCTCTGCCCTGGAATGGCGCGGTGCCAGTACCCAGCTGGTGCCCTCTGACATTACCATGTAAGCCTCAGCATTTGACACTGGATACCTTTGGCATTTCTTGCAAGAGTTGTGGGCCAGCATCTGCGGCTCTGGTTAGGCCTGGGCCTCAGAGGGGACTCTCACACGCCCAGTGTCTGCCTGTCGTCTTACTTCCTGTCAGCCCCGGTGTGAGAAACGGCACAAGTGACAGTCCCACCAATCAGCAGGTGTCATGCATCAAGCCAGACCCCCTGTGTCTCACCTTGGACCCTCACAGTCGATGCAGTCAGCATGGGAGCCACCTGTGCTCAGCCTGTGTGGCCTGTGACATAGCATGACAAGCACTCTGCCTGCTGTGCTCTATGGGATGATGCCCTAGGGCTGTCTGTCACCGTGTACTTTCACCCTTTTACAGAATGCTTTAAAAGAGTAGTTTTATTTTTAATTTGGGTTTTATTGCTCTTACTAAAACTTTTAAAATACTTTCTTGTCGCTGTTTTTTTATGAGCTGTTGCTGTAGCTTTGGTGTTTCGTTTCCACTCATTACTTTTGTTCTGTATCTTACCGGTACCAGTGTGATGTTGTGTATTCATTTGCAGATCGCAGCCCACAGTGATGTCATGTACCGCGCATCAAAGCTGCATGTGTAATTGAGCGTGTTAGTCCCGTCATAGTATGCGACATCCCACATGATATTGTGTTGTCTCGCCTCCAAACGCGATCCGCACACCTTCTGGGGATTAAATGTCTGATGTGAAAATTGATGACAGGCCCAGAGGTGATTGCCCATGTGCAGAGACAGTGACACACTGTCTTGTCTGAGCAGAGATAGCAACGCGGCATCCCACCTGCGCAGAGTCAGCAACGCACTGTCCCACCTGCACAGGGACAGCAATGTAGTGTCCTGCTTGCACAGGAACAGTGACATACTGTCCCGCTTGCGCAAGGGTCAGCGACATGGCGTCCCGCCTGTGCAAGGGACAGTGACACACTGTCTTGTCTGAGCAGAGATAGCAACGCGGCATCCCACCTGCGCATAGACAGCGGCGCACTGTCCCGCCTGCGCAAGGGACAGCGGCGCACTGTCCCGCCTGCGCAAGGGACAGCGGCGCACTGTCCCGCCTGCGCAAGGGACAGGGACACGGTGTCCTGCAAGTGCAATCAAAGTTTCTGTCGCATGAAGCTGGAGGTCTGTGTTTTAACCTTCTGTAAATTTTCTGCAATTCAGTGCACTATTAGTCATTGTGCTTAAGTTTGTGCACGTGTGGGGGACGCAGATGCTGTACGGTGATGGGAAAATGTCACCATGTGACAGGTTTTGATAAGGCGCACACTGCATGTTCGCTCTTTACCCTTAATAAACGACTGCTTTAAAGACAAACCTCTGCTGTGTGTTTTTCTCTCTCTCTCCCACCGTGCTCATTCCAAAGCTGGCCACTGTACCTGGGAGCGCAGCAGAGCCCAGTAAGTTCTGTGAGTGCCTGCAGTGAGGGCTGTCCGTCCCCAGGGCACCGTGTGGCACAGCCCAGCATCCCCCCCCCCCACACCCGTTCAGCTGTTTGCCGTGTTCTGAGCCCCATCTAAACCAGTGGGGCAGCACTGGAACGCAGTGATAGGCGAGGCCCTGGACATATACGCCAGGTCAGCTGTCACCTCCGTACCACTCACAGGTCTGCCCTCCTCCAACTTTCTCCACTGTCACAAATTTCACTCACTTAAGTGTCGTCTTAGGTTAAAAGCAGGAGATGCAGAGAGCTTAGGGATTTACAGATCCGTACATGGCTGGGTGTTCAGGCCGTGTGGCTTGGTCATGAATAGCTGCAGAGTTGGAATGAACTTTTTGCGTGTATTGTGTTTTGGTCTAAAAAAACCATAGTTAAAGAAGCGTGGAACAATTAAATGGCCACTTAGCATCTGTCTCTGACTGGGATGAGCTCTGAACCGCAAAATGATGGGTGGCAAGTTGCTAATACAGTACTGATGAGGTCAAATGAAAATTTAAATGAAAAAATTGTTTTATAATTTCTGTAGTTCATTTTATTGCCAAATTGACTTAGAATATAGAAACTGACAATCGTGTAACACGTTCACTGTGGCTTTTATAACAAAAAAGCCCTTCAGCATTATTCAATATGACAGAAATCAGAAGAAATAACCCACGGTTGAAATTTCTACAAAAATTGAAATATAAAACATTTCGACATGCAATAAATACATTCATTTCATTAAAGCAAAGAAGACCATATGAACACAATGTAATGTTGAATACTGCTTGCTTTCATGTGTTTTGCATTTTAAGTATTTTTTAAACTAAAAAACAAGAGGAAGTGATGTTTAAACTTAATGGTTTTTATAAAAGTGAGCAGAAGGTTTGACCTTAATCAGAATGTAACACTGACAGCTTATTTAGTGAGCCCCACCCCAAAAGTTTGTGCTTTTCAGGTGATCAGTATCTCCTCACCGCCCACCCCGAGTCTGTGCCCCCCTTCCTCCTGTCCATACACTTTTGGCCGTTCTGTCTCCATCCATCCGTCCCTGCATCCATCCTTCATGTTCAGCTTCACAAACGCATTTTCTGTCATTCCCTTCTGCCTGCCTGCCTGCCTCTGTCCTTCCTTCTTCCAATTCATCATAGATTTTTTTTTTGCATCTATAAATTTCAGCTTTCAAGTCTCCCTCTGTCCCTTAGTTTTTTATGGAAAAGTGACGATGCCCTGTGCGCTGGACCATCTCGTCCTGGGGATATTTTGACATTTTGCCGTGGAAGTTCGGGGAATTCGATCGGGGCGTTAAAGAAGAGAGAGCGGTTGTTCACATAAACATTTTGACAACTGTCTTCTTCAGGATGAGAAACAGCTGGAGGGGACTTCGAAATGGGGGGGGCGGGGTGGGGTTAGTGGGCCGGCTGTGGAGGGAGTAGAGATTGTGGGCCAGAGTGAGTGCGGGGGTGGGGGGGTCCCAGGGAGGAAGCCGACTGCAGAGTGAGGATTAGGTGCAAGCGCTGGCTAGCGGTGTGAATGCCACAGTTTGTGCCCCCACCCTCCTAGAATGGTGTGGTTTTCCAATCAATGCATCTGGATGTAATATAGAGTCCACCCCCTCCTTTGCTGGACAGTGGGAAAGCAACACACCCAGGTGTGTTTTGGCGGAAAACGGGGGCTCTGACTGCGACCACACATCCCATGCCACTACACCCCCCCATACTTAGTCATAGTGTCAGACTGACACCCTTTGGGGACGCCTGGCCTGCCATCCGCTTTGCTTGGAGCTGGAAGCTCCGCCCACCTACCACAAGCCTCACATTGCTGTGTGGGCTGCCCTTCCCCACCCCTCAGAGCGCATCTGTCAGTTTGATTTTGCATCAGTGCCCCGCTGTCTCCCACACCAGTGTGACTCTGGCCTGGGTTTATCTGCCCTGATGGGGCTGCTGTGCTGCCGTGGGGTCACCAGTGGGCAGCTTCGGAGACAGAGCTGCGCTTTCTGCAGCAGGAGAGGAAGAGGAAGGAAAGCAGGCGAGTAAAAGACAGGCAGTGTGCTTTTCCTCAGCCCAACGGAGGCCCCAGGGGTCAGGCGGCCCCTCTATTGTTAGACGATGCCTCTGGTCCGCCCAGTGACTCCCTCCATAATGACCCCCTCCCGTCCGAATTTGGAGGAGAAACACACAGAACTTCCTGCCCTGAGATTTGACCGAGCCAATCTGCAAACCCACTAACCCGCTCCCACACACACACACTGCACCCACACATCCCAGAAGTCTTGGCTAACCCAAACCCTAACCTAACCCAGAACTCTGCTTTTCCCCGCCCCCCCAGCAACTTGTGCAGCAGCCATGGAAATGTTAGCTCCCTGGTTTTCTCCCAGGGGTTTGTCTGACGTGGGGGGGGGGGGGGGGTGTGTGTGTGAGGCCAGGAGAAGGTGGGGGGCAGGGCCTCCGTCCCACCAGCCTCTTCTTCCCACTCACTCAGACATGCCTTCAGCTTGCTCCACGTCTCCTGCTGCTTTTCTGACTTTGCCCCCATGGACACCTACGGCGGCTCTGACTGCCGCGCAGGCTCCCCCTCCAGGGTGAGGACCCCCGCTGACTTGTACTCTGTGTTTCTGTCACTGCGGGCCTTTGGCTTTGGCTGAGCCTGTCAGCACGCAGGTTATCTTACGCAGGCGCCTGCTGCTAACGACGTAGACGGGGGGGTTGGGGAGGGGGCATCGGAATATTCGCTCTGCTCATCCTGGACAGCTAAACCATCTCCGTGAAGTTATGGCCCACTAGTCATCTGTGCGCTCGTCTGAATTCGTTTACAAACAGTTAGTCCCCGAATTTTGGTCCTTTTTTTGGTATTGTCGTACATCCCTGTCCTAGCCCTGTCTTTCTGTTTCCATTTTTAAAACATGCATCTGTTGTAAGGACACTGCCCAGCCTCTCCGCCCATCAGTCACATAAAGGTCACGCCCCTTTTCATCTGTGTTTAAGTTTTACAAAATGAATTCAGTGGTTGGTTGTTTCTTTGGCAAAGTCACATGTTGTTCTTCGACAAAACAAAAACATACACAGTACTACAGCTAAGGTATTACTGTGCAATTCTATCCATGGACAGACAGGTAAATACCTCAGGCTCAACACTGATGTGATGTTAAGGTACAAAATAGAGATTATCAAAAAAATTACTTTATAAAGCATTTAAGGGGAAATATAAGGGATTGTCTTGGGGGACCTCGATTGTCTTAGAAATTGCATAGGTCTGATAAAAGAGTCACAGAAGTGTAAATACTGCATTAAAGCTAAACAATCAGATAAAATCATTAGCAACTCTTCAAACACACATTTTAAACATAATAACCACAAAAGAAATATCCACAGGATTCAGTCAGGATGGGTGCGCAGTTGCTTCCTTTGACACAAGCACAATAAAACTCCCTACGTGCCCAGCCTGGCTGGCGGATGCTTGCGGAAGTCTGGGCTGATGGCTGCTTGTTCCCTGGCATGGTTTCGGAAGCACTGGAGTCACTGGGAAATCTGGAGATCTATCTGGTCCCTGTTGATTAATCGGGGGGGTGGGGGGGGCATGACTGGTCGATGTGGTCTCTGGAAAAGTCTTGTGATTGAACAGATGTGAGAGACAGACAGCCATCATCCCGAATGTAAGCAGAAGGGGTGTCTGTGCGTGTGTATGTCTGCCTGTGTGTGTGTGTTTCTGTCTGTCTGTATGTCTGTGTTTCTGTCTGTCTGTCTGTCCGTATGTGTGTGTGTTTCTGTCTGTCTGTGTTTCTGTCTGTCTGCCTGTGTATGTCTATGTGTGCGTTGCCATGGAGCTTCATGTCCCTGATACCCCGCCTTGAGCCAGACCCCATTCACTTCGCCTTGGCTCGAATAAAGAAGCGTTTTGTCTGGAGGGAAGGAAAAGGAAAAAAGCCTTGATTCACTGATATACCACAGAAGTCGCGAGTCGTCAAAGGTAGATGTGCTACACGCGTGTTCTTCCTCCCGCCACGGCAGCTGCTACAGTACATGTGTCACAGGCATGCAGAGCTTCTCGCTTCACATTCGCCCATAAGGCTGGATTGGTCTCTAGTGGTTAGACAGTCTGATATAAAACAAGCCTTCAGCAGCTCCTGCTTCTCTTGCGATGAGGTACAGTGTCTGAGGTCCTGATTGCTGAGTTCGGGGCATCGCTGAAGTTATCCATAACCGTGAAGGGCTCCACCCTAGGCAGACCTAGTCAGGACCTTTAACCTGCTCACCAGCCGTTAAGTGCTGCCTATTTGGTTCATGGCAAAGCCATGCGATTGGCCGGTGCCCTGGAGGTCAACCATAAGGCTCCTTGGTGACACACCACCATGTCATAGCTATCAAAACATCATCAGTAAGCACACGCTAAGCGCAGAAAGCCCTGCACTGGTCATGAAGCTGAAGGGTGTCCATGTGATTTACAGCGCAGGGTTTGGGGAAAGGGCTGTCATCATGTTGTGAGTGCCTACTGGTATTTAATCACATGTGTGTTGCAGAGAATAGACGCAGGATGGTCGCGCGCGCGTGTGTTGTGCTTCGAGCCAAAGCAACACGTGGGAGGCATTTGGCCCGTGAAATGAGGACGGAGGCCAGCGGTGGACACAAGCCGCTGGGCAGGGTGTGAGATTTCACGGGGAATTAGCGCTGCTCTGGGCCAGCTGGGCTGTCCAAGTAGCAGGCCCTCAAAGACGAGGGAAGGCGGGGGAGGGGGACGCCGATTAGCACCCACAGTCAGAAGCCCTGCCTGTACCAGCACTACACAGAGCAATTTGGGCCCTGTCTCTGCCTTATGGCATATTGAGGAAGCCCACCCAAGTGCAGCGTCCCCTAAAGGCCGATTCAGCTCTCTGTACAGCCCTCACACTGACCTCAGGATTAAAGCATCCTGCTCGGCAAAGGCTTTCATGAAGGATTGCTACTTCTCCTGCTGACGATACAAAGGCACGTGGGCATAACTGTATTCGATAGTGACAATAAATAGCCCTTAGCATCTCATGCTAATGCCGTGGAGACCTATAGGAGGAATGACCGGGTGCTAATTACTGCCCTTACATTCAAGCCTCTGCTGCACAAACATGCTCAGTCTGGAAGGAAGCGCAGAGGAGGAAGGCCGCTTGAGTGAACGGCTGGGGTGAGCCATCTCCAGCAGGGCCACGCTGCGCGTTGTCCAAAGGCTCGGCCGGAAACCACAGAGCTGCAGAGCCGCTTCCACACAGAATATCTGACAATCCGTCAGGTTTACATCTGCTGGAGACTCCCATTGGCTGCCGTTATTCCCCCGTGTTCAGGTTTCTCCTTCCCTCAGCAAAGAAGCCATGAATTTCTCTCCCTTTTTCCATCCTTTCATAACACTTGCATTGCTGCATACCCAGGGCACGGCTGCCATGCATATATACTATTTGTACTCATGGTCTTTGGGTTCTAAACATGTTAAATAGAAAAAAAAATCAATTCGGTTTTGGCTCGACAGCTAAAATAGTACTTTTTCTTTAATCGAACACTGTATTGTGTGAGTCCTTAGGTAAAAAAAAAAGAATATAAATTAGCACAATATCCCTTTAAAAGGCACTTTTTTAGAGGTCTGCATGTCTTGGTTGTGTGTTTTACATTTAGGCCTCTTAAGTCTTGCTGGCTGTGTGGTGACACAGAGGTCAGAATTCTGGCCTCATGGTGCAGCGGGCTTTAGCTGGGGGAGTAGCGGTCAATGGTGCGCAGATCGGGGGCCAGCTGCTGCGGCTGCAGGGACAGCGTCTGGCCCAGGGCGTCCATCTTGTCGTGGGTGAGCCCCAGGTGCTGGGCGGCCAGCTTGGACAGCGGGAAGAGGCCCTCTATGGCCTCTGGCTTCAGGCCCAGCGGGAAGAGGCCATCGCCGAAGTCCACCTTCAGCTTGCCGTCGGCGGCGCTGCCCACGCCCACGCCCACGCCGTGCATCTTCATGTGGCTGATGAGGTTGCGCTGCTGGGCAAATTTGCCACCGCACACCTGGCACTCGTAGGGCTTCTCGCCCGAGTGGATGCGCATGTGCTCCGTCAGGCGGTACTGCCGCGTGAATCGCATGCCGCAGGCGTCGCAGGCGAACGGCTTGAGGCCCAGGTGGCTGCGCATGTGGCGCGTCATGGTGCCGCGCTGCGTGAACTTCTTCCCGCAGATGCTGCAGGGGTACGGCCGCGTCAGCCAGTGTGTCTTCTCGTGCTGCCGTAGCGTCGCCGGGTCCTTGTACGACTTGTCGCAGGTAGAGCAGCGGTACGGCCGCATGGTCTCCCCCAGGGCGGGCAGGCTCGGGCAGCTCTTGCCCTCTGGGTATGGCAGGCTGTTCAGACACCCACCGCCGTTGTTGCTGTTGATGTTTCCTCCTCCGCCGCTGCCACTGCCGTTGCTGCTGACCGGCTCTCCACTCAGATCCTCCTCGTTGTGAGTCTCCACATGGGCATTGAGCTGCTCGGAGCTGGGGAAGCCCTTGTCACACGGGATGCACACATACAGGTTGTCCCCGAAGCTCTCAGGCTCATATGCTGGGTGGAAGCGCTCCAGGACCCCCGGGGGAGACGGGTGGCCCTCACTGCTGCCTGACTCTTCGCTGGCCGTGCCACTCTTATCGTCGACGCCTAGCTTGTCCTCGACGGTCTTGCGGCGGTTTCGGAGCTCCGCCCCCCCGCTGGAGTCTTCCTCTTCATCGTCGCCCTCCTCCTCATCCTCGCCCCCGAAGACCGGAGGCTCGCGCTTCACCCAGCTGTCGAGAGTGGTAGGGCAGAAGTAGGACTCGCTGCCACGAGAGAGGGAGCGCTGCAGAGTGGGCAGGTGGGGGCCAAATGGCTGGCTGAGGTGGGGGTAGGAGGGTGACACCAGGTCGCCCAGGTCGCCCGTGGTGTCGTCCGACTCCATCCTGATCCGGAAGGCTGGGTCTCCGTCTGTGGGGTCCCCGTTGATGCCGCTGGGGCTGTTATGCCCACTTAGCTCGCCCCTCTGGGTAACGTCGCGCCGCAGGGAGATGTGTGCAGCTACCTGCTGGGCCTGAGGGGTGGGGCTCTTCTTAGAAAGGTCCAAGCCATAGTCGGGGGAGCAGCCCCTCTCTGGCCGGGGGGGACGGAGACCCAAGGGCAGCGGCAGAGCCGAAGGTGGGGCTGAGTAGGCTAGGGAGCCCTGAGAGGTGGCAGGGGCATACAGCTCCCCCACGTGAGTGGCCAGTGGGTCCCCTGCTGCCACTCGTGAGGGGTGGCTGCCAGCCACGCCCCCGGAGATGCAGGCCTGGATGACCGGGGTGGCGGAGCGGAAGCGCGCCTCTCTGCTAGAGCCCATCTTCTCATAGGGCAGCAGGTCGGGTCGCGGGTGGTACTTGCCCGTCCGCTTCAGCCTCTTTTTGCACAGTGCCACCAAGTCCAGCAGCTGCAGGTAGCTAGCTGCAGCCAGCACCGCTGCTAGGCTGGGCTCCGGGCCTGCCCCTGGTCCTGGCTCAGCCTCCCCCAGCCGGCCCGTGTAGATGTAGTCCAGGATGACCCGGAAGACCCCCGGGCTCACCATCTCGTGGTCCAGGTTGATGAGGTTGTCGTGGACGACCAGGGACTTCAGGTAGAGGCTGCTGGCGGCCAGGATGTTCTTGTGGGCGCGGAAGAGGGCGTTCTGCACCACAATGATGACGTCGCAGAGGAAGCCTTTGGTGCGCTGCGTGTTGAGCTGCAGGAGGAGGTGTCTAGCATGACTGGGGGCTTCCATGGCATCCAGCATCGTCTTCAAACCTCCACCTGCAGCAGGCGAATAAGCATTGGTGAGTCACGCCACCACCCGCACAAGACAAACCAAGTCCATTCCCAGAAAGTCACTTTCAACCTGCTGTTTGTGCAGAGGCCTGGTGGACTAGAGCATTCCAGCCTAATACACAAACAGCACTTTGAGTGAGTTACAGGATTTCAAACGGCTTGTAAGTGAGCAAAAGGATGACAGGCATCAGTCCCAATAGCGTGTTTCCTGGAACTATTAGGAAATTATCGCTGTGATTGTCTGCATAAGGGCAAAAGCTCAGTTTTACAAAATAGAAAATAGATTACTGCTGATTCGTACGGCAGTGATCCGCCGTTTTTTTGTTAGCATGCTCACACGTCCAGTATGCTGGAGCACTGCGCCGCACGCGAAAAGGACACCCGCAGAACCGCGAATCGCACGCGTTTAAAGGGAAGATGAAACATAATATATAACGACCCGCAAAAAACGACACAGATGAAATCAAGTTTTCTTTCGCGTTCATATGTAGAGAGAATTTATGGATGTACCAAATCAGCCCAGGGACATTCTACGCATTTTCAGAGCGCGAATAAGTCGGGGGTTTTATTGGTTAAATAGACTAGGTAGCCTGTCTAAAAACTATTTATAGGTAAATTGTGTATATTCACTTCTCGTAAACAAGATTTACATTTTAAACAGTGGTGGCAGCACGTCCAGACAATAATATACTGTACGTACTATATAACACTAAACACTTACATAATACGCCTTGAAGATCTAAGATTTGCTTAATGTTGTCAAACGGGCAAATCGGCTAAATAATGGGGCAACAGGCAGCATCGTGCTAAAGGAACAGGACTTGCAACCAAAAGATTTATGGTTTAAGGGCTGGAGGAGAGGCTGCACTACTACTGTGCAGCCTTGGCGACCATATATATATGTAAAAATCTGTACGCGCATAAGGTGCTTTGGATGAAAGCGATTAGTTAAATAATTTAAATACAAATTAAATTTCGTTCAGTCCCCTCCACATGTCAGCCAATCCTGGTTTGTTTTGCATAGATTTTATATTCTGCGTGTCCCTAAGAAAGACCTGCGATTGGTCGGTGTGTTACAAAGCGGAATGTCGCGATCTGCCTACTGCCAAGGTCTGCACTGTCCTCGGTCCTGTCAAGGTGCTTTTCCCTTTTTTGGGGCGGGTTTAATAGTCCGTGCAAACGATGCATGATTTGTGTTCGCAGTAACAGCATGCGGGGCAATGGCCAGTTATGGGGACTCATATTTAATTTTATGTTCAAACACGTCCAAAGCATGCCCGTCTGCAAATATCCAGATACACACCGGCAAACACCTAGCGAATGCTGCGTGAAGCAACACACCCACCTGCGCAGTAAATCAAGGAGTATGCGGCGCAGGAGCTTATCTATAAATCAAAACTCATCTTTAGCGTGTGCAACTGAACAGAAAGGAGCTCTAAAAGAGGCTTTAGGTTATCGGATGGTATTTGTGTCTTTAAATTAAGTTTGCTCGTTTAAAGCCCGTAGTCTTGTTAGAGGGAAAGGTGAGTAACAAGGCTGGTTTGATGTCACTGAGATCCGCCTTCAACCGCACTGTAACAAATTCCCAAACTGACTGGTAAAAACTGGGGGAACGCCTCGGTCCCAGTTACAGCAGCTAGGTATATGCATCACGGTTAAGCTTGACTTCAATCTGAACTTAAGTTTCGTTTAAAAATACAGAGTGTCAAAATGAACTGCGGATTCAAGGACATAGGCCTAAATACGAAAAACAGACAGGAGAAATAAACGCGGCTCAGAAAGAACAGCGACAGCTTAAATATGTTAACTGAACTGTTACTGAAAAACCGTCGTCTGGTGCAGAAACCATACATGGGGTCCTCTCTTCCGAACGACCAGAAAAATGTCACTGCGGCATGTCTGGCCACATACTGAATTCTCCGACCCAGCCGGAGAATGAGAAGAGAAGGGGGCGACATTTAGGCCCTTTCTTGTTAACGGCAGTAAAGCCATTTGGCATTAAACTCCCTTATGAGAAAAATTTCACCGTCATAAAGATTTTTGCGGATGGTTTTTGTGTCGTCCACCGGCATATGCACAGGTGTTTGGAAAAGGTGATTTTACAGCGTGTTCCGGCTGCAGTGAGATGCAGGTGGAATGACCGAACATCTGGATTAAGCACAAATAATATAAAAGATTATAGACGCTGGCTCGGTTTGGTTTTCATTGTTTTTTTCTACTTCCTAAGAGTATTCCCGCGTCAGTATGATTTTAACATTCATAGAGATTTGTGTAATTAAGTGAACGTAAATATAGAATTTTAATGAATTGATAATGCGGTACGTTTTATATAGAAATATGCGTTAATGTGAAAATATTTAATAACTGAAAATTTGATAATTATGTACGACCTTAAAAAGTGATTAATCCCTGCTCGCAACGTAAGATACACAATGTCGAGAAAATAAAAATGAGAATCAGGACAGTGACATACAATGAGGCTCAACGAGTCTGTCAGTGGGGAAGGAACGTGTTAGCGTCACTCTTATCCTTCTCCTTTAGGGCTGTCGCAGTTCTTTAAATTCTTCTGCTCAAATTTCATCTCAGCATTTATTGGGTGTGTTGACTATTGACGGAAATGAAGACGTCTTTACATCTTTGCACCTGTCCAATCGATTGTCTTTGCGTTTCACTGTTTCCACAACACATGGACAATTTTTTTTTCCGAAATGGTAATTTCGCCCTGGTTGCTTGGTTGTTTAACTGCTACGCATGGTGCTACTTCTGTGCATGCGTCTCCCTCCATTCGTAAAGTAGCTGAGAAGGAAGTGGTAACGGGAAAATCATCTTATTTAAAGTACTTTGTCTGAACATCATACGTGGGTCACACAAGTTACATCCTCCTGGGTGTAACCTGGGTGCACGACGCCTGATAAAATCGGTTCCACGTATATCTTGAAACTTAAGATAAATATACATTTACATAAACACTTTGTGTGACACCGACTACTTCAGCATATTTCAAACAGTGCGCTTCACGATGGTTACGAATTTTTGCATCTTAAATTTTATTACGTCGTGTGCCGTGACATGCTAACTGCATGATCTCACAAGACTGACGGCGGATGGGTGACTTGTACTGGGCAAGTTACTGGTTTATAGTTGTTTAGTTGGTTTAGAACTAAGTACGCTTTACACATCGTTAAGGAAATGTTAACACACACACAAATAAACACACACACACACACTCATATAAACGTTTTAAGATGATCTTGGGCCAAACGCTAATTACTTCATGCTAGTTCCATATACCGGTCTGAGATTAGGTTGCAAACATTGTTTAATTTAATTAGCCTCTTTGTAGTTTTATAAGATACGCACTTGGCTCTGTGCATAGAAACGGTGCGCCGTGTAAATAATCTGACGCATAACGGTGCGCTTAAACTTGGAGCAGCTCACTGACAAAATAGTTAAGGCAATAGAGTAACTTTTACAACTGATAACAAGGCAGATAATCCCTCAGTAAAAGTCGTTTAATTGCGAAATGTAAACATGTATATAATTTTTTTTTTAGAAATACAAAGACATAAACTTCTCACCGTTAAATTGCCGAATAATTGTGTAGGAGGTACACGCTGTGTCTGCGCTTACGCATTTGCTATATTTGGTATCAAAAAGGTTTTCTTTTGAGACAGTGCGGCAGTCGTATTTGAGACAGTCTGGTGCTCGGTATCCCTGTGTTTTGTCTGCGTTGTCATTTCGCAGGTTTAGGGGTTTTACAAAGTGGGGTCTGCATTAAGTAAAGTACTTCCTTCAGACTTCCTCCAGTCCGTCCTATTGACCGACCTCAGTTTATCCCGTCGTGAATGGAATGTGAGATACACAGCATAAACAGTAAATGCATAAATGCATCGTTTCCTTTAAGTTCTTGATATAAGTAGCCTAAATATTACAGTAATATTTACAGTTTTTTCTTAAGGTTACTGTTTATTGAGGAGGTTTAGACAGTTCCTTAACCATAAAAATATGTTATGAAAAATAATATGTAGTATTTAAAAATATTTTTTGTTTGCCTATCATACAATGCAAGTGTCTAATTTGTAAAGAGGAATTTCAGACCCCAACAAAACGGCCGAGTACTTAATGAAGAACGCGTGTGGACGCAAATTTAACAAATATTTATCTTGAGTCTATAAACATGGCTGTTGTGATTTTATTTAGGGGCGTACCCTCGCCATATGTTTCATAGATGGAAAACTGAGAAACTCGCCCCGCATATACATCCGTGCTGGCCGCGTCGCTGCCTTTTAAGTAGCCCTACATTGACTACTTTTGTGAATGGGATATAGAAACGCAGCTGAGCATGAAACCCTTTTTAATGAAAACCACTCGAGCTTCTAAAAAGGAGGGAGAAAGGCCTCGTGTGTATTGCAAGTCTGGGCGATTAACGGCATTTTCGGACTGTATCTAAGATGAACAGAAATGCCAACCGGCCGTTTTTCTTTCGCTCACGTTGTAAACAAACTTTTTAGTTCAGGGTAGAACTAGTTATTACAAAATACGACAAACGTATTTTTTTGGTCTGTAAAATACGCGGGATTGACCAGCGTTCAAATGGCTGTGTGTATGGTTATGGTATTCTGCTACTATCCGAAACGACACTTTCCCTGCCGCATTCGATGCTATATTTCTAAACCGCACACAGTCGAACAGCGAGCAGCAGCGATCCCCTCTCAATCTTTTCACTTCTGTACGCCCAGATTTCCATTCATAAATCCGACGGTGAGGAATAGTGCACAGAAGTCATCGCCTCAGATGGAATCTCCAGCTGTCCGAAGACGGCCCTAATTCACATTATTGCTGTCAGATGTTCCCACCTGTTAAATCCCTAATACTCTTAACACGGCTTCAATCACTGGGCTCACGTGAATTTATCGTAATGTACGTAACAATGCTGCCGTTTTATTGCTGAGGAAATTTTGTATTGACTCGTCCCAATGGCTAGGATGCCTTTGCCTGAGGCACAACTCATGCATCAGTCGGTTATTCGAAAAGGTATAGCGTTTATTTTCAGAACTGTACCTGCATGTCACAAAAAATAATTTATTATTATTATAAGACGTTCATGCACAACCGATGCTACACGATATAACAACACTTCAGACCGCAGATCTGCCCTGACCTTCGGACAATGACTGACAGTAACAGTAGTAGCAGTTAATCGCCTCGGAAAAAAAGGTTTATAAAATTGTGAAATGATTTGGGTAGAAATGCTTATTATCATTTCTTTTGTCAACTAGGCCTATATAAGTGCAACATCGAAACGTATATTCATCTGCGCTGCGCGTTATAGTGTATTCCAGATACATAAGTGGTATACAGTAGGCCCACTGTCTGAAGCAGTCCACCTTTTATGTCAAGTCAAGCGGTTTTTTTTATTGCGGTTTATGCCGAAACTCAGCTTTCCCCGTCCTTGCGATCAGGCCAAACGATCAAATGTTAAACCAAATGAAATTTACCTGCACATTGTAAATCTGCCCTTTCACATTGTTTGGTATATTATGTGGTATTCAGCATGAAACACTCTTGTACATCAAAGTTCACAAACAGCTTTGTGATGATTTAACATTCCAATACATTAACTTATAATTTAAATGAAAAGTTTAGATTTGGTTTCCTCTAACTACTCGCGCAGCCTTGCAGTTTAATATGTATACTTTAGTCGGTTTAAGCTTAACGATGAGATCGCGATTCATTTGTTTTAGAGTAAAATCAAAAATCGCCGGGAACACGCGTTTAATCCCGATGAGCAGACGGCCGCTTGATTACACCCGAAGATGCCGCGAAGAGCTCATGTTTAGGACGAGAGAGCACATCAATCACTCCACCTTCAGGGACAGAGTCCGCGCGGTACCGTGATCCCGACATCCTGCAGGATGTTATCTATCTGCTGCTTTAAGCCCCAATAACCGAATCACTGCCCGCTAGCAGCCTGTTTATTGACAGCATAAATCAAATATGTTAACTTACCTTAGTGCAGCTTTTGCGGAATAGTCCAGTTATGTTTCACTTTATCACTTTAATGTGACATAGCTTATTTATTTAGAATTTAGATTTGACTGACATACAGAAAGTTTATTTTTTTGCGTAAATTGAGTTCTCTTAAGGCAGATTGTACATATTCATACGAAATATCATGCAGGAAGAACAAATGTTCAGTCAGGAACACCGAGAAAATATTTAAAAAATAATATTAGACACATTCAGACTTCGGTATAAACACACACATACTTGTACGCTGTTATAAATCCACAAAATGCCGTTAAAAACTACAACACACTTTTAAAATATTGTCCGAATATCTAATCCAAAGCGCCGAAACCAAAAGAGCAGCCGCTGAATATGCGCATTAACACGTTACCTGGATGCCCGAACTCTTCTGCCATCCGTTCTAAGTCTCCCTTAATGATCATCTCAACAGTCTACTGGAGTCATTTCTGACGTTTCAACTTTGAACTGCCAGCCTCCAAAATCCATGCCAGTTTTCCAAGCACTACTGCCAACTCTTTTTATTATTAATTGCTATGAATTTCTTTTTACTCGCGCTCCCTCCTCCCCTTCTTGTCCCTCCTCTCTCTTTCTTCTCTCTCTCTCGCGCGCTCTCTCACAATCCCCTCACTTTCTTTCTCACCACCTCCTATAAAATACGTGCTTACTGCGGCATCAGTTCCTCCTATTTTTTATCTTATGTAATTTCCTCAACTATTTTTGTATCGAAGGTATAACGCGCTTGGGTATGATAATGGGGTTTGTATGCCTCGTAAGTATTTTAGCGACCTGTGTGATGTCAGTCTGTAATAAAACTAAAAGGTAAAACCGAGGGCAGGAACTCGATGTGACCCCAACTTGAACTTCGCAACACATCGTGGCTTCGTCTTAAAGAGACAGGCCTCGTATTGTATATCACAGGGCTGCAAGAAGGGCTTTAATTGTGGAGAATTTTTTTTTGCGAAAAAAGTTAAGCTACCCCAAAATACTTGTATTAATTTGTTTCGCTGTTGCTTTTGAAGTGTCAGCTGGTGTTAACCATTACACATTTTAAGAACAACGTCAGGGGAACCTTAACGCGTCATTGCAAATTAAATACATATTAAAATCTACGACTCATCTGTGTTAAGTGTGTATTACTTTAGAAGCAAACCAACACCACTGCGGTCTGGTCAGCCTTATTTCCTCTTGTGTGCAACATATCCTATGAAATATATAGTTCAAGCCTGTAAAACTGACTTAATCTGTCTCCATTTTATCTTTCATTTATAATTCTTTCACAGAATTACACTGAAAAATAAGCTACACGAATTCAAATAAGTGATCGACCTTTTAGATACTGTAGGTTCGTCTACTAAGAAATATATTTATGTAGGTAATTCAGTACGCAAATAGAATATTGGTCACTGACCGTCATGACATACAAGTCTATAACACACGTTTTAGTCAAAACTGGATAGACTGCAGATCCGGCAAAATCTCGTTTTCAGTGGACCCGCACCTTCACAGCAAACCGACAAGGGACAGTTATAAATGTTAGTTTATAGCGAAGAATCACACAATATTTAATCATAATGTCCACAATCCCGATCAGGTCGAGGGATAGCTGTCAATGCTTTGGAAAGGGTGACGCGTGAAGTGCCTGTCTATCCCCTGAAACTATCCGTCGGGCATTTAGTACTGATACACCCAACGCTGAACATATACAGGCGTGCTGTCGAGAATTTTTGCAATTCTGTCAAGACGGCAAACACTAAATACCGTATACATAAAATTTAATCGATCTATTTGCTGATTTACAATCACCTTTTTATTGAACTGTTTTGATCACTTAAGGATTCAATAAAAAGTTAAGTGCAAAGTAAAAACATGTGGCTTAGTTGTAAGTTACTTGAAACATTATCCATTGATCAATATAATTTTTCTTCTTTTGTTTTAACATTTAATTTTTTTAATGTTACATAGACTCCGTGAGAGGCGGACACGACATAAAATCTGTCACATTCAGGCATTTTCATTATGGCAGGACTTCTGGAAGGAATTATTTTTCCTTCTGCTATAATTCAAATAAGACACCTTCTCTGATAAAATGTATTTCTTCTACTGAGAGGTTCACTGAATATAGAATTAATGGAATCCATACAAATACTCGCTTTAATTGTTCTAAACATAGTTTATCCTATAGGCACGTGTCCTGTCAACCGTTTATGCCAGATGATGGAGAGGCCAGCTGCTGGTTCCAGTTTTCTCATCAGCATTAAATTCTTGGCAAACATCTTAATTTCCTAAAAGTGAGTTAAAAAAGTACAAGGTATGCCATAAACTCTTTAAGAAGTAAGTGCTCTAAATACCCTGTTATTCAAGCCTCTCTGTTTTTCATACGAAATAAATGTGCTTATATTTATCAAAAACGGGCAATCTGAAAAAAAGAATTATGGGATAACAGCATTACTGCATTAGCAGTAAAAACAACCGCCTGCTCTAAATTATGTTTCTGTCTCTCTAGTTTTGAATTTCACGTTGATTCTTAATTCTGCGTACAACGTCAAAATGCGAAAATGTTTAAACTGAAAAGAAATGAATCTAAGTTGTCCCTTAGTGCAAGTGTGAAGTATGAGGTTTCTAGTATGGTATCAAGAAGGGTTAGAAGACTGCTTCCCCAGGCGCTAAAATCCCGTCTAAACGAGCCAGATGACATACCCAATAGTCCCAAAAATAAATAAATTATTATGTGCTATCACAGCGCATGTTCAATAGCAGCCCCGCGACCCGTTCCAAGTGCACACGGACGCTGTGGAAATATTCACTTACGACATCTCATACGCTTCCCAAATTCGCGAACCCACCTCGGATTCATGTCTGGTGTATTGGCCGTATTTGGTTGTTCCTCCTTAGGATTCCCCTTTGCTGCCTTTTCTCGTTCTTGTAAAATTCTCTTCACGTTGCTGGTTGTACTTGCGCATTTTCGCCTTTCTACTCCCCCTTAGAGTACTCTCTCCCTCCCACACACAAATTGTTTTCCTCACGTGCAATGAGAGCCGAAGTTAGGCACCTCTTTTGATTTTTGTTTGGATAAAATTGAACGGCTCGTCCTGTTGAACACGACGACAGCGACACCAAGCGTTTAAATCGGTTATCGAGCGCAACTCCACTAAGCTTGAGCACTTCATAGCTCATATACTTATATGGAATGTGTGTTTTTTCAGCTTTAATGTTAATTTGACTCTAATCCATAGCAGAATGTCATAGAAAAATATCACTTGCATAATATGAGTCAGGAGTTTGTGTGACTATGTGAGTCGCTGCAGACAAGTTGGACTCTGCAGTGTGTTTCCAGTGTAGCGTACAATTCCAGAGTCCTGGCAGCTCTCAAAAAACCAGGCTTGGAAGCTTTCATACCATTTCTAAGTTACAATGAAAGTCCAAGCCATTTAGATACTTGGAGCAGCCATTTCTCTATGGTGGCGCAAAGGAGGTTTTAAGTGTGACCGGAAGCTGGTTTGTTCGAGTCCCAACGGACACTGTAACTACTTTTCTACCATTTAAAAATGGTTGCACATATAAATGTATGTGTTTGTGTGCTTCTTATTTGTTTTACACCTATTGTGCATCTACCTTTACTAAAATCAGAATCAACGTTTATTTAAATTTTAATGTCATTTAGACTTTTTTATACATAAACAAACGTATATGTTGTATATGTTGATTTCTGGCGATCATAAACAAAGAAATCTGACTGGCTCTAGTTGGATTTGACCTTGCCTCAGGCACACCGTGAAGACAGGAGCTCAAGACTGACTATTACTTTTTGAGACAGACAGGTATAATCACAAACCGAGAGGCTTATGCCGATTGACATCTTTTCCATTAGCATCCTTTCCCCGGACTGGCTATCACAGACCTCAAGTTTTTGTGCGCGGTTGTTTGACGGACGGATGTTTTTCACTTCTGCTTTCCCACATTCCCGATCTACAGACGCGGCCCAGGAGAGGTGCTGGATGGCCGGTGCGGTGGGTAAGCGTCTCGTGACGGTGAGAGAGGGTACCAAAGAGTTACCCCCGAGCAGCAGGAATGAGGAAATGCGCTGGGTCTTCCCGCGCACATGGTGCGGAGATGCGCGCCCCGGCGTCCTCGCGGCTCCGCCGAAAATGCACCGCTCGCGCTTTTTGCTTGACGCCGAGGTCGCGTGAGAGACTCGCGCTTCTGCGCGGTTTCGGAATGAGCGAGTTGCGCGCGCGGGAAAGCTGCCAGTGAGTGTGGTGCAGTGAACCCAGGCAAATAACGGAATAACTGGCTCCTTAGATGTCAAACGCCGTCACTCTTAATCAGAATTGTCGTGAAGAAATATGCTGAGTGTTTTAATCGCTTTACAAGTTTACTTGAACAAAAATCACCTGAGATGAGGTAAAATATGTGTAGATGGGCAAAACTATTTATGTGCTTTTCTGTCCCAGCCATGTACCGGTTAAATTCATAAATACCTCAAGGTTATTCTCTTTGGTTAAGCAATGTATTAAGATTTGTAAGTCTCTCTTGGAGCGTTCAAGGGACTTTAACTTACACTTGTCATAACACCCTCTAACGTATCTGTATGGAGGGAGACATTGAACTCTTAATGAACTGACAGCAGCCGCGGAGCTCCGGCAGGTCGCGTTTGGCGGTGATTGAATTAACGGGCATGGGGCTGAGCTGGACCCCGAAGCAGGAGGCCTGGCGGGACTTCCCTCAGAGCGGGAGACAAGGTTCCCCCCCCCAGACTGGTCTGTGTGAGCTTGTGCACGTGAGTGCATTGGGTGCTTGGCTTGGGCCCAGCTGCCAGAGATTGACTTGTATGCTGTTTGGCTGCAGTTGCGTTTGTGGGGGGGGGGGTATAAGGTCAGTAGGGGTGAGAGAGCGGGTAAGGGTCAAAGAGGGGCATCTGGCCCTCAGCGTGTCTCATTTTAATTAGTGCTCCATGTGACTAATAACATTCCAATCAACTTGTTACCGCTCCATTATCGCCTGGCAGCGAGCCTGAAATCAAGACAGCGCAGAGCAGGACCTGGGGCCCTGGTCCACATCCCGCCATAGGTCTCCCGGGCCCTAATGAGCCCTACGCTACCCTACACTCAGCCTGATTGCACTCAATCCCACTCCATCTTCTCCCTCTTCCTCTCCTTTTCGCTTCCTTACTCTCTTCTCATCGAAATCTGACGCAAGGTCCTTGCTTCCCTCTCCAGGAATCGCTCCACATTTGGGCCACATGTTCACACCAGCGGGAGGGCAAACACTGGTGAATACTCGTCTCTCTTTAACCCAGTCTAACCAGCTGCTTTTTGAGGCAGGGGAACAAGCTGAGCTTTTTTGTCTTAATTTCGGTGCCGTTCCCCTGCTGCCTGCTACACTGAGCTATTAGACGTTATGGTCTGTGGGCCATTGCAATGGGGGAGATCTGACCGAGAATCCTTGTTGATTGATTGCAGGGAAATATGTGTTTATTGGGCTGGTTCTGGGTCATATTTGTGTGGGATGTAGAGGGCTTCTTTTTGTATGGCATCAGGCTAGAAACGCAGCAGTATTCTCTGCCCGTTCATGGGGATCCTGTCCTGCATGTGATGCGTGTTTTAATCAGATGTGGCTTTGAGGGTGAAACACAAATGGAATCTGGTAAGGGTTAATGTCAGCTTCTGAATCAAATTCACTTTGAATTCAAAACACCCACCTGCTTTCTGGTTTCAGGGTGTGGATGGGCCAGCTGGCAAACCATGTCACCTGGCAAACCATAAACCCAACGGCGGTACAGTGCAGTTCCACCATCGCCGGCGGCTCGTTTCTGTAAGAGCCGTCAGAGTGTGGGCAGGTTATGGTTGATATCAGAAAGTTGGTGGTTCAGATTTTAGAGAGGGGCACTTCTGTTATATATTCTTGCTGCAGCAGGGTAAACGAAAGGGCAATTACAGAAATGACGCTTTGCTGAGGTAGGTAACCCCCCACCCACATTTCTGAGTGTTATCGTATATTACTCACTGTATCTCTTTTACAAGTTACCGTTAGAAATTAGAAAGGTTGTTAAAAAAAAATTGAAAAACAAAAAATGTGTGGATGGTGAAGAGGCCTGTAAATTTTATTAATGATTTTTTGACTGTATCCATCCCCATCTCACATGGCACACATGGGAAGGGTGTCTTCCACATGCCTCCCCCCCCCCCCTTTCCGCCTCGTTTCTCACTAAAAACCATATGGCGTGTGACATCATGAGAGCAGGAAACAGGGAGAGAGAGAGCGGCTGGGCTGCCAGCTCTGAACACAGTGATGTCAGCACATCGGCATTCTGGGAGTGAGGCCTGATGGGGGTTTTGTTTGGGGGTGGGGGGTTGTTGCAGGGTGGATGTGGTTGCATTTTAAAGATTTACTCCCACCTGGATAATTAAGGGAGGGGAGGAGAGGATGGGGGCAGAACGAGGCATGGCCTAACTGAAGGACCGTGTGTGTGTGTGTGTGTGTGTGTGTATGGGCTAAGCTTGTGCACTTTGTGTGACCTGCTTTCCTTTTGGGAAGTGTCCCTGTGCTGTAATGGCTATAGTGTGCATGTATTTTTAAATGTATTTCTTAATGACTCTCCCAGATACCCCGCTGCTGTTGTCTGAATGTGCTCAGATGCACACCTGTTCCGTTGGGATAAAAAAATCTCTGGATAAGTCCCATAGCATTGCCTTTGGCCAGCTTGTGAGTCGCTCCCCTCGGCCTGGTCCCCGGCCAGCCCACCCACCCCCACCTTACCTGATCTCCTCACTCACTCAGCGACTCCTGTGTCACCCTGCTGCATTCTCACGGCCAGCCTCTGTTGGCGCCTCGAGCCTGCACACTGCTCTCCGTTGCTCCCCGTGCGCCGTATCAGCAGACGTGCATCCACACACTCTCTCACACACATGCACTGAAACAGCCTCTTTTTTCCCCCCTGATTAATGGCAGAGCTGGGGTGGGTGCCAGGTCAGATCCCTGAGAGGGGAAGAAATCTGCAGCTGTGGTGTTCACTGCCTGGTCTCCCTGCCCCTCCTCTCCCCCTTTCTGCCCCTCCTCAGTGACTCCTCCTGGGACACTCGCCTTGGCCGGAAGCCCAGGAACCAGGAAGTCAGAAGCAGGCTAAGAGGGAGAGAAAGGGGCGAGCGGAGAGAGGATGTGGAAACACAAGACCGAGCAATGGGAGGGGCCTGGTGGGCTGGTAAAACATTGGGCAGCGCTAAGGGCAAGATACGGACTGAGGTGAAGGCAGTATGGCACAGCTGGTTGGTGTAATCCAAGAAAAGGCTGTGAGGTTAGCATAAATGCAGGGGAGAGGAAAGTTGTGTCAACAGTACGATTGCTGTCTGTCTCTACTTACATTTCTGCTGACTGCCAATTGTGTGGACATTGTTAGGGTATGAAATAGTTGAGATGTTTTATAGTCTCTGAATGTGATGGAAAACCAGTCCAGTACTGAAAAGCATGTTTAGACTTCAGTTCTGCTCTGGCCCTTATTTATTTAACACCGTCGGCAGTTTTAGCTGCTACACATCAAGTCACACTGTGTGTAATTTGACTGACAGGCTTGTGCAGAAAGTGCATGTCCAGTGCTGAGTCTGGTTTTGACAACCCTGAAGCTGGTTGGGTTTAGTAAAATGGCCCAAGATTACGGGAGGCTCTGGAGCAAAATCTGTGTGACTGAAAGGATACTGGCTGCTTACTTCAGGCATCAGGTAGCGTAACGGTTAAGGAATCACTGGTAAACTTTTGTTTTTGTGAATATCAGATCAAGTCAGATAGCGGAGCATACGCTGGTACAGTTCGTTGCCACTATATGACGAAACACCTTGGGATCCAGAAAGAGTCCAGTATTCGTCTCAGCTCACTGAATAGTGTAGCATCCGTGTCTCACAGCCATACAGCAAGACATGGAGCACCAGGACTCTAAAAACTCTGACCTTTGTTCTCTTACAAAGATATTGGCAGCACCACACACCCATTTTCCAGGGACCTCATGACCCCCCATGCTCTCCCAATCCGTCTACTGACTTCATAGGAAGAGTCACCAGAGACATGAATGTTGCTGCCGAGGTAGGTGAACCTGTCGATGTGGTCAGAATTCACAAACTGGGTGTTTCTGTAAAGCCTGTAGTTCTATAGGAGCCTCCAGCATCTGCTTCTGAGGATGTGATCGATCTCCTTTGTCACCACCGGTACCAAGTCCAGAGATACAGCTCAGGGCCCTGGAACCAGGATCCAACGACCTGCAGGCGCTTGACTTTTGCAAAGTCAAGGAATATGGAGCAACTTTCATCATGGTTGCCAGACCCATGGGGTCACACTGAAGTCACCCATGACTAGAGGAGTGTCATCTCGTGGGCACCCATCAACCACTGAACGAAGTGGATGGCCCACCTCAGACCCAAGTGCTGCTGTGCAGCAGGCGACGTCACAGCACCTCACCAGCCCTAATCCCCAACAGGCCTGACCCCATTTTTGGTTTCGACTCTTGTGGGGATGAGGCTCCCGAAAGCTTTCCCACCCACTTCATGGTGCGTGCAGCCTTCCTGTGGGCAGCTAACAGCAGAGAACAGAAAAGAGACCTGTCTGCTATTTTGGAGCTGTGTGAAGTTTTTAAGGTGGCTGGAGTGCCAATCCCACCACCAAACCCCAAATTTTCCCCCGCAAGTTGGAGAACTACTTGTAGCCTAACGTCATACTGAGGACTAATTGTATCCTGGGTAGATTATGAATATCTAGCCTAGTAAAATAATATGGATATTGAAAGTACTAGCTGCCAATGTACGTCATTACTTCATGCAGCTAAAATATCTCATTGTAACAAGTAATGATTTTACAGTGAGCAAGTAATTTTTCCTAATAATTAAAAATTCCAAACAAGCAGAGCTATCACACAAAAAAAATACGCGTTCAGTTTTGTTGCTGCTGAAGTTAAAGTGAAAATGCCCCAAAATTCACGGCATTGCAAAATTATTGGGTGGTTAATCTGAGGTTCTGACAGCTGAAAGCAGCTTTGATCAGACAGCTGAGCCCAAATCCGTCTCTTCTTGCAGCATGTGCCACCCAGCCGCTTGGAAATCTGACCGCTTCCACTCCAGAACCTGATGTCCAAGGGGTTCATTAAGACCAAGATCCCGACATCCTGCTGGTTTATTACACCTGAATTCTTGATGTCCTCCTTGCTTGGTGTCCTTGCTGTATCAGGGCTGCCTTGTTAGGCCAGGCCACATGTATGTATTATTGGCTGCCCCTGAGTATGTATGGGTATGTGTGTTATGTGTGTGTGCTGACTGGGCCCTTTCCCTTCGCCCCAAAAGCCCGGAAAGCCTTGCTGCATGTGTGCTGTGGTACGCTGACCTCTCCCTCACCCTGGTGCCACCCAGCCTCTGTAGAACCCAGGCGTGCACAGCCCTGCCAGAACCTCTGAGAGCCACATCTGCTACCCATAAACGCCTGCTGCTGCCACTCCCTGCCCCCCCTCCACCACACGCCATCACCTCCCTCTCGTTTTCATTCTTTCTTTTTCTCTCTCCCAATCTCTTCCTCTTTTTCCATCTCTGCACCAGGACCAGTGCCCATTCTGTCAGCTCTCCTATCTTCTGCTCATTTTCTTTTCCTCTTCAACAAAGCCGGGGGCGGGGGGGGGGGGGGGGGGGGGGGGGGGGGGGGGGGGGGGGGGGGGGG
>JAODJX010000039.1:19726295-19738541 GCA_026776945.1 Isichthys henryi | reverse complement strand
CTTCCGGGATAGGCTCCGGACCCCCCGCGACCCAGTAAGGATAAGCAGTTTGGAAAATGGATGGATGGATGGATGGAAGGTATGTTAGAATGCTTCTTATGAATGTTCTATGAATGCATTATGACAGTGCACTGAATGTTCCATGAATGCATTATGAAGGTGCACTGAATGTTCTATGAATGCATTATAAAGGCATTATAATGATGCAGTTAATATAATGTGTTACCCAAACAGCATTACTTTATTCATTTGTTTACAATGATATATATATATATTATAAAACCAATAGAATTGCACTTTAAAATTTTTCCTGAATTAAGCAAATATCCCAAGACTTTCTGTGAGCACCGTGTATGAGGGCATCCAGGTAGGGAAGTGGAAATCAGTGGGTTAAACCCAGTCACAGTCAATGTACCTGACAGGCAGCATCAGTGTGTCGCTGCATTTATGTGAAATCGTGCATTATGAGGGTTTTCTCCTACTTTCCACTGCTTGCCTAATGATATGGGAAGCCAGGTGGGAGTATAATGTGATGCAGCAAAGCCTCCTGCCTTTCCAGATACACCATCCGTGGGTTTGGTCGGGGTTTAGGTGGAATGAACACTGATGCGATTTGGTTCTGGTGATTTAAAAAATATATATAGCGTTTAATGACGGGAAAACGGATGTCAAACAACAACGGTGTTGAACGGAGACCAGGATGATTAAAGAAATAATGAATTAGAGTCTTTAGTAAAGGATTACAGGATATACAAGTGCTAAGTTAGAGGATATACGACCCCATAAAAGAGAAATTAGTAAGAGTTGGGCGTGCAGTTGGACAAATGTGCCGAAAAATTCTGTTAGCTTAGCTTTTTTAGCATTTGGGAATCTGGTTCAGTGTCATCTCGCTGTGGTGAAATGCACTGCCGCACTGCCAGTGTGGGACTGTGCCTCCACGTCTCCCCCTCAACATTTATAGCGCCCCCCCCCCACGTCTGACCCCGACTTCCTTTGCGATTATTAATATTGCAGTTTGCATTTTCATTACAGCTTGGCTCTGAAGCAAAGGCCTTCTGCTTCAGAATTCTACAAAAACTTACCAAAAAATGACCAATTTGCAGACTTTTATAACCATGATCTAATTTCTCATCAACAGTTTCTGTTCTTGTACTTCGTTAGAGACCTTGAACAGCTGATCCAGAATGGAGACTGACATTTCCATACCTGAGACTCACTGCCATCCTTATCCTCCATCATTTCGTCATTCTCATCCTCTGTCATCTCGTCGTCCTCACTATCACTGCTTTCTTCAGCGTCCTCGCTCTCCTCTCCATCATCCAAAATCCAGGTGGCCTGGTACTCTGATGTTCCCCTTGGTACTTTCATCACCCTTCTTTTTTTTCTAGCCTCTTAAGGGGCATTAGGGTCAGAACATAGGAAAGACCAGTTTGAGAAAAACCTAGAGTCCCCAAATTATGGTCCTACGTGTGTCTTTCATCTAAGATTTACGTAAGGCTTAAACATGACCGTAATTTTTATAGAATCTTGCACTGCAAACTGGCCCTGGTTACTCAGATGCATCCCCCGCCCCTTTAAAATGCCACGGATCCCTAACCTTAAACCCATTCCTCACCTTCAGCCTCTAGCAGTTCCGAGTCAGTGGGCCAGGTTTGCTCCCCGTCCATGGGGTCCACTTCAGCCTCAGTCTGCAGGCTTTCCCTGCAGGATGGGTCTGCTTTCATCAGAACCCGCACAGCAGCGCCGTCCTCAGCCTGGTTGGCCACATCCTGCAGGACAGACCCAGCAAGGGCCACTCGCTCATTTATGCAGCTGGACATCAGCAGCAAATTAAGGTCAGGTACCCTCTGAAGGGCACAATAGGAGCACCCCCTCTGGAAATGCTGTGAGTAGGATCCTTTGATTTAGGAATCCATATCTGTAATCTCTTCCAGCTTAATTTTTGATAGTAAAAATTGCACTCTTTTCATTGGTGAATTTCACCCAAAACTGCAAGCAGTGATTTAATTGGAGAATGAAGGAAATGACATTTGTTAAATCTTAAGGCAATCAGTTTTAGCTCAAAAGGCTCACCAGCATCTCCACATCCTCTCCTTTGCTTGGCTTTGGGGGTCGAGATGTTGACAGAAGGGGCAGGGGGTCGGGGGGGGCGTCAACCTGGCGGAGCTGAAAGTCTCCATAACCGACGATATGCACTATCCTGTCCACCTTCAGGGGGCGCCCTCGGACATAGCCGCTGACGTGCAGGGTGCCCAGGCCTGCAGCACCAGGTGTATAGCTAACCCTTTGGGCCAGCAGGTGCGCGCGGCGGGATCGGAAGCCCAGGCGCCGCTGGCGCTGCATCGCCAACTGCCTGAGCAGCAGTGCAGCATCTGGCCCAGAGTCCAGTGGGAAAAGGCGTGCATCAGGGAAGCGGGCAGCAATGACCCGCGCCAGAGACCGCCTGGCCTCGACCCGCTTCTTCACTGGCAGCGTGGCCAAACCCATACATACCAGCGCTAGAGGAAGTGAGGAAAAGCATGAAGGAGAGAGCAGGAGGGGACAGCAGGATGGAGAGGCACAGCAAACAAACCATTTAGTTATACTGCCTCCCGGTGGTCATTTAAATGCCAGCAAAATGACAAGTCTTTTAAAACTGTACATTTATGAAATTCTACTAATGAAGAAGAGAACCATTATAAGAATGGAGAGATGGGAGAGGAGACTGAGGAGTGTGTGTCTGGCTCTGGGATGCGGCGCACAGCTGGGAGGCTCACCATGGCTGGGCAGGCCTTGTGCAAACAGGGTAGAGAGGCAATACTCTCCGTACGTGTCCCAGCCCAGCGCTACGTCCAGCACAAACACCAGGCTGTCGGCTACCTTTGCTACGTCCAGCAGGGCATGCAGGTCAGCTTGGGGGACAGATGGACACATACGTCAACAAGACTGGCAGGTAGTACACATTATACTGTCATAAAATCCTTGGTTAAAACACAGAGGCCGTTTCCGAGTAATGTACGTATGGTCTGCACCAGCAAATGAGGGCACACTGGTAGGTGAGGTCTGCCACCAAAGGGTGCAGGTTCCACTCCCACACTAAAGCACCAGTGAACGACCAGCTTTCCAGACAATGAAAAAAGTTTTTTAAATGATATACAGGTGTGGAATACATAACGATATTATTTTACAGTGTGTGTGCCATGTTACCTGTGTCTGGCCTGATGAACATAAACCTCTGTTTGAAACGTGGCAGGACAAGGCCGAAGCTGTCACCAGCCGTCTCCACCCCCGCTTTCTCGTGAACCAGCCCCCCCACATCCTCTCCCTGGAGCAGCTTCATCACTGCCCTGGCATCAGCCTCCGCATGCAAGGCCACCACGGCCACCAGGTGGGGGGGTCCGTCCCTGCTGCCCAACTTCCGCTTCTCTGTCAGTACCTGAGGCCGGCAGCAGGGGGCGACAGGCACACAGGTAAGATTAACATTGCTAACAGACTCTCTTAACAGAAAATATTATTCTTTATTATAAGAGCTTCTTATAATGGTTCTCTTCTTAATGGGATACAAGACCATGGTAACTCATTCTATACAGCACAACTGATCCAGAGCAGGTTACCTTTCAGAATCACAGATATTAGACAGTGCTTGGGCCAATCAAAAAGGAGTCGATATGTTACCAAACTCTCATAACAGTTTATCCATGAGAATTCCGTGACTGGTAAAGTTAGTTGCATATTCAATATTCAGCTTTACGGCTGTCGTATCTTTCAACAAGCAAGCCAGACAGTTTTTAAATCACAAACAACAGACCAGGGGAAGATGGTGGCGCAGGAGGTAGTGCTATCTTTCGGCAACTGGAGGGTTGCAGGTCCGAGCCCTGATTCCTCCTGACCCCATCAAAGTGTCCTTGAGCAAGACACTGAACCCCAAATTGCTCCCAGTGAGCAGCTTGGCGCCTTGTATGGCAGCCTCCGCCACCGGTGTGTGAATGTGTGTGTGAATGGGTGAATGTGTGTGTGAATGTGTGTGTGTGAATGTGTGTGTGAATGGGTGAATGCGAGGCATAAAATGTAAAGCACTGAGTACTCGTAAGACTAGAAAAGCGCTATATAAATGCAGTCCATTTACCACTGATGTCCACGGGAAGAAATGCAGAGAGATTATTTTTGCATTTCGAACCCCTTTTTTTTTTTTAACATCTACGTAATGTGGCCGTCTACTAAAATACTGAACCAATATCTCATCATGAGTTGATAGCTGTTGCACACCCCTTGGTTTTCTAGATTACAGGCGAAGTGTAATTAATGTTGTAATGTCACATGTGCACTTCACCTTCTATAGCTGCCGCTTTCTTACACTCATTGGTGGGCAATGGAGACAGTGAAATTATTTAAAAAGGTGTATAGAAAAACATCATCTGGACATCCAGTGGTGTGCATTTTACTCCATAATCCATTCTTGAAACCACACTTTACTGAACATGTCTAACTCTCTCAGTTTTATGCTCATTAGCCTGCTTATTCTACCCTTTCCGTTTTGAATGGGATAGTTATAAATGAACATGGATGCTGCTATCGTAAAATATGTCAACTTCGCTGCCTTCCCAGACCACACACTCTCCCTATGTCTGTGTGTATGATGGATACAGGGATATTGAATCGGTTTTGAAGGGTGACAAATAGGCTGGGTCGGTCGTTGGGCCTCTGTGTGGAGTTTGCGTGCCCTCCCGGTGTTGGCATAGGTTTCCGCTGGGGGCTCCGGTTTCCATCCACAGTCCAAAAGTGTGTGCGGTAGGTTAATTGGTGACTCTTAGTTGGCCCAGTAATTGTGTACGTGTGGCTGTGTGTGCCCTGCGGTGTGTTGGCGCCTGCTCAGACTTGGTTCCTGCCTGCACCCCATTGTTCCCGGGATAGTCTCCGGTCCCCCCCCCTCCTCCAACCAACCCTGGTAGGGATTAAGTGGTTACGGTGATGGATGGCTGGATGGACAACTTTAATACTGAATACTGGGATTATGGATACATTTCACTGCATGTTGAACCTGTATAACTATGCATGTAGCAAATAAAGAATCTTGAATAAACAGACTAAATAATTACGAAAACCACGGCATTGAAATACGCAGCTCTGCTGCGAGCTGTACTTCGGCGATTGGGGCTTACTGAACGCTTCCAGGGGCACGCGCTCGGTAAGCGTTGTTTCCGTACGAAACCTGGCTTGACATAAATTGCTGATATTCAGCGTAGTGATGTTCTGGGATTGTATTTGTTTGGTTTAATCAAGGTGGAACTTACCGTCGAAACTTATCTTACTTCGTAGAATCATATTCGTGATACAGCCCCCAGATTATACAAATTACACAGCCTATCGACACTATATTTCACCTGGTCTTTCTTGTTACGACGTAACTGGTTGGCTTTGTGTCTCCGGTCCATCTTCCGCTGTTCCTTCCTCTGCTTCTTGGTGAGGGCCATCACTGCCACTCGACCTGGTAAACAAATTTGTTACGGGTCTCCAGCAGTTTTTGAGCAAACTCTTCTGCTATCAGGGCTCAGTGTTCCGGAGTCCCTGCGGGCTTCGATCAGCGGTCCGAATAAGTGTAAACGCTTCTGACATTATCGTGGTACGGATTATAATGTAAAATGTATACTGAATACACAACAGCGACCTGCTAGATTTTCATACAGCAAAACGACATAATTAAATTTTGAAATCGTGCTTCAGTCAGCTTTACCAACAGAACAGTCATACAGATTTAGTTTCATGGTGCATGGCAGACTACATGGGTGACTGCTGCTTTCTGTAACACTGCCATTTAAAGCGAAGATTACGAGTGATGCGCTAACACGTGTTCTCAACGCATAGTTGTTCCATAAATAAATGTAGTGCCCTTGCCCTCCAAACCAGCCAATCACGCCCCACGCACCTTTGTTTTCCCTCTCGATTTCGCCCTTCGCGCGGTGCTTTCCATGCTTGTGCTGCTTATTTTTCTGTTTGTAAATCCCTGATCTGTGGGCCTGCTGCTGCTCCCCGTCGACAGCCATTTTTCCCCACGTGATAGAGTAATGACACGCCTCTGGGTGCGCATTACGTCATATTCATGTGCCAAAGGCAGTTTCTTATTCTGTCCAACCTACCAACACCTTTTGGTGTTTTGCTGCCACCTGGCGACCCGGGGCGAAATTTACGGCTGGTTTTGAATACAGAAGATTTTTTTTTTTTCTCATGGGCAGGTATCTTGGTTTCCTAAAAGATGTACAGATTTTTAGGCATTATGTTATCTCAAACGGTTTGAAAAATCGTGCTGTAAACGGGGAAAAAAAAATCTCAGAGGTAGCCCGCTCCTGAACAGCTATGGTTTGGGTTAAGCTTGGAATGTTTACAGCGCCTGGCTCTGCCCCTGTCCCAAGTAGACATGTGGCATAGGAGTCGGTTGTTTCTCTTGTGTGCCCTGTGATAGCCTGTCCAGGCTGTACCACAGTCTTCTGCCCTGCGCTGCCTGGGACAGGCACCCGTATTCAAATTGAGGGGCTGGAAGTTTGGCGCGAGGATGGATTTTATTGCCTCCAGATGGTAGCATCTCTGTAGCTTCACAGGTAGAGGGCACTTTCACCCGGTCTACACTTATGGCCATGGCAGAGGGGCGGCACAGAGGGCCGTCCGCAGGGCTCTGTCACAGGAAATGCCAGTTCGCAGAGATAAGAAGGCAGTTCCTAGGAAAGGAAAGAAGAAGGTTCTGGCCACAGTTTACGTAACAAATACCTTTCATTCAGAGAAACTTTCATTATTTTGCAGTTTGACTGTTTTCTTATCCAGGTGGCCTTTGTTGCCTGGATGCACATCTGCCGACAATGGCAGCAGGTGAGGTGATAATAGCGGAACTGGACTGAGGTATCAGGCAGGCACACCATCACTGGCGCATTTCACTCTAAGAGAATGTAAAACTCTGTCCTCTAATTCCCCTCCTGTGCAAATCTGTCAGCGTATGGTAAATGTACATCATTTAAATGTCATTACAGAGTTTGTGGGTGGGTGGCTTTAAGTGGGTTAATTTCAATCCACAAATGTGTTTGCTGTTCTGGTGTCGATTTCTTCACCTCAGCACCCACTTTTCAATTAAGCCCTTAATGAAAGCTGCTTGGCTTTGATGTGTATATGTCCGAGTCTTTAACCCCCAGTGATTTAACAATCTCACACAGCTGTTTTTAAGATGGCAAATTGGGGTCACTCAGATTGCTGTGCACCCATAAAAGCTGTGTACACCCTGCGTGATGTGGCACATGAAGAGTGTGGGTGTGAGCTGGCTCTGCGGCTCCATGTGTCACCAGTGCAATATGGCACTGCAACTCTCATTCATGACACGGCCTCAATAAGCCTCCTGTTCGCCTGGATACAGAGACATGGAATGCTACATTCCCATTGGCAGAGCAACAGGGGAGCTGGAAGGGAGCCAATCAGGAGTGCCGGCTGCCCATCCTGCACTCACATTGGCTGACTGTGAACAGGAATAGAACGTTGCTGCCATTCTCTCACTCTGCATCTCCAGGATCCACATTATTATGAATGGAGGACAGTAAGCCAGTTCCAACTTGCAGTTGGTTTAGCACTGGAGGCTCAATGTGCATCGATCAACCTTAACATGCTGTTTGAGTCGTTTACTTCATTCTTTTTCTGTCTTAAGATACACAGAGCAGTTCCTGATATATGAGGCAGTGTCTGTAGTAGGCATCCACTCCCAGTGCTATTCTCCAAGTAGTGCAGTTCTTTTGAGTGGCTTAAGTTTTTTTTTGGTAAACATTTTGTTGTTCTAAGGCGGTGTTTCTCAAACCGGTCCTTGGGGACCCCCAGACAGTCAAATGTCTTTGGTGGGGGCTGGGAGGGAGCAAGAACTGGGGTGAGAAACACTATTCTAAGGTAAAGGCCTGTCAGCCCAGACGGAAGGAACTTTCTGTTCTGGGTGAATGCATCTGGTACCCAGCAGCAACTGCTGAATGATGAGGGGGGGGGGGGGGGTCAGTGTTAGGGGCCATGTTTAGGCAAATTTGCAAGCAGGAGAGGGCTGTTGCTGTGAGAGGCAGAGATGATCCCTGGTTCTCACAGGTCGATCTGAGCAGGGAAGCACCAGTGGAGGCGCACCCAGCTACACCTGGCCATCTGCTTAAAACAAACAGGCGCAGGTGGAAAGAGGAGACCTCACCCGTGCCCAGCATTACACAGCAAATCCTGTACGAAAAAAAAGTCATGTTTATCCTATCAGCTTAGTCTTCTTGTTTCAACAGACCAGCCTTCTTTTCTGCCTTCTTTAGCCTTAAACAAAACAGAATGACTGAAGAAAGCAAGGAACCGACCGTTTTTACGGATATGAGTTATTTCACCCCCTAAGTTCAGCCTCCCCGTCCGCTCTTTCCCCCGCTACTTCTCGCCATCCACACTCCCATTCCGAAATTTTACACAACAGCAGACGGTCACCCCAAATCTTTGCGTTTCTTTTTAAACTTAATAAAGTAGACAGATTTGCTCCAGATAAATAATTATTTCTCAGGCCAAATAATTCAGAATAGCACGAATATATATTTATACGCAAAAGTGGGCAATATTTCGACAACAGGAAAGCTTCATCGTCATCTATTATTATTATTCCTTACTATTTTATGACCTTTTGTTACGCATATTAATCTAATAACGATTTGGCAATTAGGTGTAACGATGGTTTGCATTTTTAGATCTAGGTATCCGTTATTGAGTAGTTTGACCAAACACTTACGCAGCAGTTAGCTTCTCCGTAGGGGACAGCTCTCTGACCGCAGCAGCCGTCTGAATTACGGCGCACACTTTTGTATAATTGTTAATTAGATTCAGATAATTATTACGCGTAGCGGGCAGGCCGTTTTTGACTCCGCCCTGGTCGCTTCTCTGCCATGCTCCCGCCCCCTGGGACTTGGTCGTCCTGCGTGTGCTCAGTCTGCTGTGGCCAGTAGGACTCCTGCTAAATGAGTGAGCGGAGCCCAGGGTTCCTGGAACCTGTGATTCAGAGTGCAGGGCAATAAAAATCACGGCCCGACAAACAGTTACCCTGTAGCATATTCCCTCCCTGTATCATAGCTAAGAGCGGCGGCTGATCCCTCGGACCGGATCAAGGGCGTCGCCGCTCGTTAGTCCGAGGGTACTTCGAGGCCGTTCCTGCATATTCCCCCCTCCCGCCCAGTTTTGTCACGGAGGGAGGTGGTGGAGCGCACAGCCGCCATCTTTTGGGACTTGCCTATGAGGGAAAGGAGCTGCTGGGCCACGGGTAGCCTTGGGGTGGAGTTTCTGCACACTGAACAACAGCGGCAGTGGATCGGTGTGACAGCGGAAAATCGGCCCGGGGGCAGCGCTGCAGTGAACGGGAGAACCCCGATTCCGCACCGTTCCGTTCTTGCCGACCGATCCAGCGGCTCGATCCCTACAGCCCTGTTTTCAAACCTGGCCTGTCGGAAGGGTGAGTCGCCGCTTCTCGTTCATTCAAGTTATGCAGCGATCCGGACTGAGGTTTGGGGAGGGATGGGATGGGTGAGGTGGGGTTGCGGTGTTAGAACAAACTGTCCCGGTCGCATTAAGTGTCATTAGTGCGACAACGCACGCATAAAACAGCACTGTCACTTAATTTACATAGCTGGGTGGAAAAACGATTGGGCGATTGGTGGCACGTTGACAGCGTTAAACTCGTCTGGGTCTTGCCAAAGTAGTACGATTATCCAGTGTCCAGGTTTCGATCTATAGGATGCCTGTGCCGTGCTGTGCGATGCCGTTTCCCTGCCATGGTTTGGTGCAGTGCCGTAGCACCCTGAATGTTTGCTTCTGTTATGTCAATCGGTACTTTTTAAAATCAAAATTTTCCACGTCAAAAAGCTCGGTTCCCGCATATAGATGCATGTATTTTCTCATTTTCTTTTTATGGTTTTTGCAGATCGCTGCATTTATACTTGTTTTAGTATTCGTAGCTGTCATACTTTGACGCCTTTATAAAAACCACTCCCTCCGGCTTTTTCTCCCACGACCCCCAGTAAATAGCGTGTTGCGGGCATGTTTATTCCCGCGCAGTGTAGCGCTTTAGCTGTAATCTTCAGCACAGTGTGTGTACTGTATATAAATGCGGACTGACGCACAGCCAGCTCCCCACTGCTGTCCACTGTTTTCGCTCATTACGACATTCCGGCTCGCCCGTACCAGGCAGGCGGGACAGTTTGACACCCCCTTCACCGACCCCCACTCGTACCCGTGTCCCAGTTGCGGCGCTTTATTTTCCTGTATGACGTGCCATCTCTTGAGGGATGTGCGGTCGGCCTTTGCGGTGTGTCTCCGATTCGGGTCCCAACTCGACTTACTGCCTGTTTTATCCTCCGTAAGTACAGAGTAAAATTTAGGAAACGCAAGTTAAAACGTAAAAATTGCAATATTATATTTTCTGTTTTTTTAATTACTGCTCCTAAATATCGGCTAGTGTCAGTGTCATTTACTTAACGTATGTATATAATGTTGTTAAATGTCCGGTATGCGTCGTTATAATGAGGACATCTGATCTGGAGATTATTTTATTAACAATGTGGGGGCGCGTTAAATCAAACCGAACGTACTGTTTATTTGTGAATAATATTCACGGGAGATATGCCGTATTTTTGATCTTACTAGATAGAACGTTTTTACATCCTAGTAGCTCGTCTCTGTACGAACCAGCTATTGGTGGCAATGACACATTTTGTCTTCTGTTTCTACTAGGGAATTAGCATTATTACTTACACACAAGCTGAGTCCTTGGGGGCGGGGGGTCGTGTGTTAGCTGTCTCTGCTAACCCTGGGGGCTGATTAGATCTAAGCCTCTGCCCGCTCCACTCTCCCTGGTCTGGAGTTCCCCTAGTGTTGTTTGACTGGGGGGAGATTTCAGGGCACTGAATGAAGGTGTGATATGATGGACTTGTCTCCACGATGGTGCTGTATTTGCAGATTCGGGCTGGCTTTCAGCTCGCCATCAGCACAGTAGCTCTCAGTGTGAGGGACTGCAGGTGTCTCTGGTCTTTGGGTGTCTGCCTGTAAATGTGCTTCTGGGTGGATGGTGTTTTCTGTGTTGGGGCAGAACGATGATTGCAGTGAGCATCGGCAGTTTTCCAGTCCTCATTGCCCTGCCATGGTATGTTTTTAACTGTCCTCATTTCTGCAGACCATCAGAGAAGTTTCACTGAGCATGTGCTAAGGTCTGTCCAGTACAGCCTGTGCTGCCGCTCCCTTACTCCGCCCGGGCCTGGGTCCTCAGTCCTGGACCCTCTGGGTACTGTTTAGCGTCTGAGATTGTGCAGATGGTCTCTGTTTGAATCCTCTCAAAGACATCTGCTGAAGTGTATATCTGCAGCGGGGATCTGCTGTTAGACCTTTGGGTGAGCTTCAGTGCTCCGGGTACCTCAGTGGTGCCTTGCTGGTTGGGGATTCGAACCTGCAATCTTTCTATTACAAGTGTGCTTCCCTAACCATTAAGCCACCAATGCCCACAGAATATCCCTGGGACTGAAGTCTGATCTTACCAGGCTGGGGGGGTGGCCGGTCTTGTGACCCGGGAATGGAATCCGTATCGCCATTGTTGTGTCTGTCTGAGGCTGGTAATTTGAAAAAGATTCTGACTGTGGGAAGGGAGTGTATGGGGGGGCAGGGGGGGTGACAAAGAAGACTGACTTCCCTATTCAGTGCGGCCAGCAGGACAGAGACCAAATAATAAACAAGCTTTTATTTTTTAGTGAGCAGTGTGTGTGCACACGTGTGTGTGTCTGTCTGTCTGTGAGAGAGAGAGAGATGCAGTGGATTATTCACTGAGTTTGTAGGTTTTTGAGATTTTCTGTGAGAAGTTGCTTGTGAAGCAGATTAACATATGAAAAACTGACTTTTGACCCCCCGCCCATCTCTCTTGCCCTTTTCTATGTCACTACAGCCTTTGGGTTCAGTCTTCTGTGTCTCTCTCTCTGTCTGTCTGTCTCTCTCTCTCTGTCTCTCTCTCTCTGTCTCTGTGTCTGTCTCTCTCTGTCTCTGTCTCTCTGTGTCTCTCTCTGTCTCTGTGTCTGTCTCTCTCTGTCTCTGTGTGTGTCTCTCTCTCTGTCTCTCTCTCTGTCTCTGTGTGTGTCTGTCTCTCTCTCTGTCTCTGTGTCCCCATCTCTCTGCCTTTCCATGTCTCTGTACTCCTCCGCTCGGGGGGGGGGGGGGGGGGGGGGGGGGGGGGGGGGGGGGGGGGGGGGGGGGGGGGGGGGGGGG
>JAODJX010000039.1:19671240-19684385 GCA_026776945.1 Isichthys henryi | reverse complement strand
CAGTGCTGGGCAGGCACTGGGGGCCCACTGCAGGACAGCCCTCACACAAACGGCAGTGCTGGGCAGGCACTGGGGGCCCACTGCAGGACAGCCCTCACACAAACGGCAGTGCTGGGCAGGCACTGGGGGCCCACTGCAGGACAGCCCTCACACAAACGGCAGTGCTGGGCAGGCACTGGGGGCGTACTACAGACCCTGCTGACAGCATGTGTGACAGAGCAGAGGACGTGCAGCACGGCAGCCAGGCTTCTACATCACGCATCAGGAGCAAGACAAGGTGAGAACTCAAGCTACTTAACCTGAAACTTCTATATTAATGTGCTGTCCTTTAAAAGTGTAACATTTTGTACTAGTAGATTATGTGAAAATAATAGTGCCTGTTAACCAGGGTGTGCACTTCCTGCGTGGGAGGAAGAGAAGGGTCTTTTGGAGATACTCACTGCACTTTGTCCTGTGGGTTGGGCTTCCGCCGGCCACTCTGCACCTGAGCTGGGTCCAGCAGCGAGTGCTCCCATATGGAATTTGCCCCATTGCTGGCCAGGGTTTGCACCATCTGCAACACAGGGTAATTTTGGGTTCACTGACATCGCCCTGCTGGCCATCCCACACACCCCTCCGCAGGCTAAATGCACAATAACTTAATGTTTCTCTCCCATTCAGTATTACTAGTGCAGTGCCCCACCCATGCCACAATGTGGATGACCCAGCCCCCCCAGTGAACTCGTACCTGCAGCAGTGCCGGGGGCCAGCCGCTGTGACGCAGGTGCTTGACGATAGAGATGTGCCTGCCCAGGCTCCGGTGCACGGAGCAGCACTCATCGCAGATAAACACTCCCCGGTTAATGCTGCTCCAGCCCGGATCTGACAGCACAGGCAAGAGAGGGAGGGATAGGGGAGAGAGGAGGAGCGAGGGAGAGAGAGGGATGTAGGTAAGAGAAGGGATGGAGGGGAAGAAAGAGGGATGAGGGAGAGCGGGATGGTGGAGAGAGAGTGAGCGAGAGAGAGAGAGAGGGATAGGGGAGTGAGAGGGATGAGGGAGGTAGAGAGAGAGGGATGGGGGAGAGGGAGGGAGAAAGAGAGAGAGGGTGAGTATAGTAAGTGCCCTGAGATGCTTCTCCTGATCTAATGTGAGGCCTTATCAGCGCCGCAAGTTGAGTCTCGCATCCCGGACACTGAGCCTTTATAGCCAATTTTGGCCGAATAATTAAATAATTACTTTGTTTATACCAGGGCTTCCTGTCCAAAGCCTTCCAGCCAAGTCACAGGTTTCACAGCAACATGAAAGCGAGTTAAAATAAAGTCCTTTACTGCACAGTAACACCGTCGGTCCCTAAAAACATCTCCCCAACATGGCTGACGACTCGACGGCCAGCGGCATGTCAGAGAAATCCATCTTGATACCATCATGCCACACCCACAAAGAAACCACACCACGCCCAAGGGGGCTACGGATCCTCGGCTTGTCTACCGATTTGGGACACTGGATGAAATCTAAGCCCCCTGTTCACATGTTACAGTCTCGGGTCCTTCGTAGCGAGAGCACCCCCCGTCTGACGCAGAGACATATATGGATCTGCCCACGTTGTATTATATACAGAAGGAGTTCAGATCTGGATTTAAATTACCCCACATTACATTTAAAAGTATAACACATAATTTAAAAATGCAGACGCAAGATACAAGATGCAGGTTAGCTTAACCGCTACATGACGGGACCTTTAAATTTAAATCACTGATGTAAAAATACCGCCTTGCCATGGTTGGTGTCTGAAAACAGAACAACAGCAGACAGTCTAAACACCCAGATCCCCTTCACCGGCAGGCGAGCAGATGACCCCCCCCCCTCCCCGGCCTGAGACTAAGCAGAGGTTTTAAAGTATGGCCTTCAGTGACTGTTACACAACATTTCCACTGGTGTCCATTAATGTTTCCATCACAAATAAATCACATATTTCATATACACCTGTCTGTCAGTCAGGCCTTCAATCACAATCAACAAAGCATTGTGACACTCCCAGTATCATCAGCACAAGGGAATGGCAGTATTGCACTGCTTTAGTACACACATTCTAAAATCACTTAAACACCATTTAAACCAATGGCGAACAATCACTGTGGAATTACTTGAATGGTCCTTTAGAAACGGCCTCAAAGCCACAGGGAGAGTGTCTTGATGGGAGGAACAGCAGCTAGGTCAATGTCGCGGAGTGACAATGCAGCGCTGCTGCAAAATCATGCTCCCACATGCTTCTGACAAAAAGATCCAATGAGTCCGTGTCCCAACGCCACACACAGCCATGTTTAACGGCAGCTATCAGCCAACTTACATAACGTCTTTAGCTCAATTTACTCAAATCCTGACCAAATTCAGAACATAATCTGGCCCATCTTGAAATTTCCCAATTTTTGACATTTATAATGATTTTATTAATGTTGTTATTATTATTTATTATTATTAATGATAATGAATTATATTTACTTAACGCCTTTCTCAAACCCAAGGTCGCTTTACACAACAACACACAAGCATCTACGCAGGACAGGAAGAGAAATGTTCATCAAACAAGAAGGTGTTTAAGTCAGATTTAAAAGTCCGGTCAGAGAGAGACTGAGTAAGAGAATTCCTGAGTTTGGGGAGATTCTGTACAAGGAGTAGATTACAGCTGGATGACCAGAGAGAGCGAGGGGGAGAGTAAGGGGTCAGAAGATCCCAGCGGGAAGGGGGTGGAAGGTTATGCAGTGCTTTGCAGGTGACTAACAGGATTTTGAGTTGAAGATTTTGAGGGACTGAACTGGTAACTAGTGCAGCTGTGAGAGATTGGGGGTGATGAGCAGAGCACCAACTACGAGTCAGGAGTGTCACAGCAGAGTTCTGAATAAACTGAAGCTTTACTGATGATGTAGCAGGAAGACCAAAGAGAAGGAGATTATAATAATCAGCACATGATGAAAGCATGGATCACAGTCTGTGCATGATTATGAGAGAGAAGTGGCCAAAGGCGAGCAATATTATGGAGGTGGGAAAACGCAGTTTTGGTGAGGGACTAGATATGCTGATCAAAGTTCAGTGATTGGTCAAACAGTACTCCTAGATTTCTGAGCGTGGGAGCAGGTTTAACAGACAGCATCATCAATATCCAAACATTATTTCCTAATTTGTTTTGGAGACTTGCTGAAGGTCTGTTGGTGCTGGCAAGAAAGCAAAAAGGAGCAGATTCATTTTGTAATGATTTATTGTAATAATGCAGCCTCAAATTATATTATCATACAGGGAATAATATTGGTACAGAGATGATTAAACCCTATATAGATCCAGAACATTTAATTAATTATATTGAATGAATACTAATATATATATATATATATATATATATATATAGATAGATAGATAGAGAGAGAGAGAGAGAGAGAGAGAGAGAGAGAAAGAGAGAGCCATAGCCATTAGTTTATGTAGTTATATTTAAATTAATTATAGTTTGTTATAAACCAATTAAACACTTAAGATGAGAAACCACTGTAAAGCACATGAATAACAATAATTGTGTATTAATGTCTGTCGTAAAACAATCTCATCAGAAATGTAATGCATTCACTGTATCGCTACCAGGGAATGCTCTGTGATATACAATCCTAGATAACTTGTCACAGGCAAAAGAAGGTACTCCATTTGCAATAAATCTTTAAACACCAGAACATTGGAAAACCTCCTCTTTTCCCCAGTATATTTATGGGTCAGCTGATGAATATTCAAAAAGAGGCAGAGTTCTGTTCTGAGAAACGGGCGATAGGCTGGCGCTGGTTGGCTGGGAGCCAGGCCGGGCCGGGCCGAGCTGAATGGGTCCAGGGTTTGGGTGGGAAAGAACTGTGACACACTGACAGACGAAATCGCATCACTCCAGGAAAACCGCCTGACAAACAGTCGTCCCTGTCTGATAACAGACCCTCCTCAAACACTGTGACACACTAACTGAAAAATCTGGAGACGAAACACTGGTTAGGATCAAAACAGCCATGGTGAGGTAGGTACTGTTTGAGCGAGAGGCCAGCACACTAAGTGAGCTGTTCTCTGGCTCACCATCCTGCTGCAGCCCAGGGGAGACTCTCTGCACAAGTACTAGCTCTGCCTTGCTGGCAGCTCTAGCAGAAGTGGAGACAGCAATCAGATTCACGACTGCGGCTTTTAATTCAGTGGGTTTTTTTTTTTTTTTTACTTGTAATTCTTTCCACATCACTAAAAACCTACCCATCTGCATCTCTCAGCTAAGTTCCATAACACCAGGAGTGTCAGAGACTGTTATTTCACACACACTCTCTCTCTCTTTCTCTCTCACACACACACACACGTATGTGTGCACACACAGACTGACTGACAGACAGGCAGGCAGACACACAAACACAGCTCCTACTCTGTCCACACACACACACACACACACACACACACACACACACACACACACACACACACACCAGAATCCCCCTAGCCAGATCCAAACTTGCACACCGACCTGTCAGCCTTTAAAAATCTCCACAGACACCAAAGATGGAATCAGGGTCACTCCCCCTAATCTAACACAGTTGGACACACCTTGCCCTCACACAGATGTGCTCACTTCCATTGCTCTTCTCCCTTGGGTCCGGTCGTTAAGTTCAGGGTGGGGCTCGGGAGGTGCCGGCCTGGGACCTCCACTGCTGTTTTGAGCCATGGGGTTGAATGCAACCACTTAACTAATGAATGGGATGATGTGACACCAAAGTGAAACCAGCACTGAATGCAGGAGGCCATCGCATCACATTTCAAGCAAATGGAAAAGGCAGGCATTACTCTGCATGGTACATTTGTGCTTTTTTCCCCATTATCCATCGAAAAGGTGCTTTTTAATCAGGCTGTCTACCTGTGGATGAGGACTGGACTGCTGGTCACCAGCTGAGCCTCACTTAACTCTGTGGACCTTGTACTTCATCCTGCCAGAAGCCTTCCTTGGCTGGACACTCCACTTTGCAGTGGCATCCAGACCAGGCCCCCTGCTGATGCACTTAGTGTTTGTTCAACTGAAGTTTCATTGATGTCTGAGGGCTGTTCAACTGGCGTCCCCCGATCAAGTGTTCTTTGGGTCATAGACATAGTGACCGCTGCCACACACACACACACAGACTGTGCTACCCTTCTGACAGCCATATTACACAGTATTTTAATGGGACACAATATTACTTACGTGAGCAGTGCTTTTCGGTCTACAGCTACAAAAGATATAGTTAAACTACGAATAACCATGTACCTTATGCCAATACACAGGACACAAATCTTCATCTCACGGATCTCAATTACAAAATGTATATAATAAAATACAAGCAGACATAGTGACATTTTAAACACAGCTTTGATAAATGTTCAAAGTATGGTGTCCCTCGGTGTGACAAAGTCACAATTAAGTCACGATTTTCAAACATTGAAAAGCGAATGATTCTGACTGTCTTAAAGAGTGGATCCTCCCTGCTTAAATCACAGCAGCTAGCAAACAAGCTAAAATTAGCTGGTCCATGCGCTTGTCCAATATGAAAGGACTGAAGTGTAACGCGTGAGCAAAACAGCCATAAGCCTGCAGTACATAATGTACGGAAAAGAAAGTGCTTTGATCCAGTATGGAGTGCGTATCTGCTACCTTGTACAGAAAGTGACACACATCAAAAAACACAACAAACTGCTAGCTTATCTTAGCTAGTAAGCTAACACTAGCTATCTGCTCACCGGACTGAGCGCATCCCATCGGGTTTCTTCGTTAAGTGTTCTCATGTGCAGGAATTTGCCATTAATGTTATTATGGGACATCGGGTGAAATACTACCTAGACAATTTAACGACCGGCCTTGACAGAAAAGCAAAACATGAGCACAAATAAATACGAGACCTTGAGGCCCTCGCACTAGGAGCCACCGGCCATTTTCCTGCTTCGGGAATCCGGGATCTCGGCAGAATGCGCCGGTTTTCCATACCTCCTCCCTGCCGCCGACCCCGGGAGTCTGTCTTGCCCCCACCCCCCTCCTCCCCGCCCCAACAGCGCTTCATTTCGCAGTTTGTTCCCTACCTGGGGCACTGCAGTCGGCGCAGACTTCGGTCCTCTGCACTTTTCTGGACATGTTGAAAATCGCCCCCCCCTAAATTAAGCCCGTGTCCCCCGGCTGAGCCTGGATGCTGACGATGCCCGTCCTTCCCAAGAGCGACGTCCGCGGCTCCCTCGATGCCGCCCTGAACCCCCGGAAGTCTCCCGGCCCTCGCCGCTTTGCCTCGCCCCCTGTCCCCGTCCCGATCCCCGGCTGCGACAGTCCTTCCGATCGTCCTAGACTAACTACGTTTTACTGCAAGGGGAGAAAATAGTGTGGAACCGGAACCACGACACAGCTAGGTGGCTACCCACGGTGAATGACAATGGGTACTATTTTAGCAGGCTTTGTTATCCTAATATCTTCATTGCTCCGGCAAAAAGGGAAGCGTGGCATGGGGAACGATCAATGTCGCTACTCCAGCTTTTATTTATATCCTATACACTACACATTAAATACAGCATAGGGTTTTTTGTGCCCTAGCCTTTCCCCCTCTGCCTCGTCGTCTCTCTCTCCCTCTCTCTAGCGGTGCCTTGGGGGAGCCAGAGTACGGAACGCTATGAGGTCACTCCAGCATTCACCATAAAACGCTTCCTTTCCGTCTTTTCTCGTCCGGAGCATCCGCACTTCAAGGCGCTATACCCGCCCAGAACTGGCAACATCTGTCTGGGACACTTTTCCCGAGCTGTCAGTTTATTTCCGATGGATAAAATCCTGAGGGGGAAACATCAATATTGTACGTCTATGCTCTTAAATGTAATATTCTAATTAAGCGATTAGAAGATGGATGGATTATATTTATGCTTAAAATACGCACATACATATCTATGTAAGTATGCAAGGATGTGTGAATAAAACATAGACCTACATATATCAGTGCCAATTCTATTGTAAGGAGCATGCACTGATTTCTGTTGTGATGACAGACAAATGGCACACACCATAATCCTATATAATACCCTACTTTCATTGTGTTGTTCGTAGGCTATAAACTTATGTAATTGGGCGTGATTTGACACCCGCATCAAGGTCCTTTTGTCATTATTCATCTTGCTATAGGAGCCTGCGCCTCGTCTTAAGCATCTCGCAGCATCTGCCGCGCTGACAGGCAGCCATGCGGGCGGGGGATAAGACAGGGAGCCGAGCTCGTTAGTTTATTCTGGCTGAGGAGGGGAGAGGGAGAGTGAGAGTGAGGGAGGGAGGAGAGAGAACGAAAAGAAGAGGAGGGGACAGGGAGGCAGAGAAAGAGGAAGGTAGAATCAAGATAAAAAGGAAAGAGCACCATTCAGATGGTAATATATACTGGATTTTAAAATATATTAAACTATAGCAAATCCGCATTTATTCGGTAGCTGAAGCTTCTGATAGTGGACGCATTTTTATTGTTTATATTTTAATAATGCAGGAGTCGTGCTATTTTTGGTGGCAATTACCACGATAATGGGAATAAAAATGACCAGCGATTAGTAATTGTTCCACAAACAAAACTCTGTTAAAAATAACCGTGACGAACGGACTGGAAACGAAAAACAGGTTGGAGGGGAGCGAACTATGCACTTATGATGATTTCTGCAAAGAAAACTCCTGAAAAGAGCCGTTATCCTCTTCACTACCTGGTCTGGCACAACAAACACCGGCAGTTGGAGAAGGAGCTGTCAGCCAGCGAGCAGGTGAGGGGAGCCGCTGTCCGTGCCCTCCGTCGGCCGTGGGAGGGCCGTGCTCGGCACGACAGGGCTGGGTTCTGCCGATCAAGCATGCCGGTGGGGCTGTCCGTGTGGAGATCGTGCGCCGCCGGCTCCAGCGTTACGCTCAGGCAGTGTGATATTTTGCAGATACACTCATGGGTGTAACAATTTGAACACATTTGCACGTTAGCAAGATAATGCATCGTGTTACTGCTTATATGCTCTCGTGTGTATCTGGTGGTGGGGGATATTATATACCCGTGGTATAGATGTGGTGTTGCTCTTACATGTAACCAAGGGAAGGCTTTCTCTTTATTCTCTAAGTATTTGACGCCAGTATTCTCATATTCACACTGATCACAGTATAAGCAGCCACCCCTATGTTATATTTATTTATTTTGTCTGTGTAATATTTAATGTAAATGTCCTGCATGAAATTAATTAATCATTTCCTGAGATGTACATGTTTGTCATTTGACTGCGGTTTAGTTACAGTCTAATTGCGAGTCGGCGCTGCGGCTGTACGCCGTGTGGTGGGTTCAGTGGAGCGGAGTGTGTCTTATTTCCACCGAGAGAGAGGAAAAACGAAGATAGAAAACAGTAGGAGACAAACATGAGACCATGTGGGCGACTTTTTGCACTTTACTGTACCGTTTTTGCTGTCTTTCGCATGCACTTGGTTATTTGCGCAGACGAGCCAATCCATACTGACTGAAACACTGAATCACAATAGAGAATACGGCATAAGAAAGGTGCGCCTACAGGGTGATTCACTTACGATCGTGCGATAACTCAGGCAAACCCAACCAGTATATTTTTCTTTGGACGTATTGCCCTTCCAAAGCTTAAAAATTGGGTTAGGTACAGAAACTCATGCTAATGCGATAGAGACACTTTTAAAGGAGGACAGACGTGTAATCAGAGATAGTAATCAGAACCAGATGTAGCAGAGACGCAGGAAGAGTTACACTGAATGCGCTGAGACTGACCGGAAAAAGCGGGAGTATTGATGTACATTGGAACCATAATAGTAAATTCTATCATTTAAAATATTTTGTATACTGGTAGCTATGCTCCCTGCACAGTATTACCTAGGGGTTAATTTAAAACACGCACACTTCTAAACGTGAACATACAGTGACTATGCATCAACTCTCCAGTAAAATCGCTAATGTGAAACATGCTCAGGTCCCATGTGACTGATTTTAGATTGGCAGTTAAATAGCCAGCCATTAACAAAAGAGCAGGTGATCACAGAGGCCCCTGATAAGATATTATCATACCTTTGTTCGTGTTTTTTGTTGCATCAGCCAGTCTGCTTCATCATATGGGCTAGCAGTGCAATCCCTATGTCATATACTGGAATCTGCACCTAGAGAATAGAGGCTGAGCATTGAAAAAGCTGTGTGCTGTCTGAAACGCTGTTCCAGTGTGGGGCCCCCGGGCTCTCACCGGCCCGGTGCTGCTGCGTGCTTCAGGGCAGGATGCAGTTTGCTGATTTGACTAAATACTATAATGAGGTCATGCACAGGACCGTCTGGGAATTCCTGGTGCGGGTCACTTACATATCTGTGGGGAAACCAGGCATATTTTTGACTTTCTGCCTCAGTGACTGCACACTGATGGAACCAAACATCAGATCCATCTGGCAGGAACATGTACGGAAGACCGAGAGACAGAGATGAGGATGGATTCCCATAGCAAACACAGGACGGCATGGGACAATGCGCAGCTCCCAGCCCAGGCCCCCGCTGCCTGCCACACTGATCAATCAGCAGTCCTTTTGATTATTGCGATGCAAGATCCACACTTTGTATGATTTATGCAACTGTGACACCGGAGTCATGGACTCACGTTGGCCAAGGAGAGACAAAGACACAGTGACAGACATGGGGGCTCTTCTCCAGTGGGAACATGGGATTTCCTTGGGTGGCATTGGGTTTGTTTGGGGCTGGTGACTGGGGGGGCGGTGTTGCCATGCCAGCGGGAGGTGCTGGGCATGAGTACAAGGGCAGAGGGGCAGGACTATAAGCAAAGAGATGGTATGGACAATAGAGGGAGTGCAGCGCTCATGTGCAGGTCGCCATGCCTGTGTCAGCCGTAATTACAGGGCGGACATGTGATGTGCAGCCACTGCTGCCGATCGACAGTGAGGTGGGGCGCAGACAGCGGACACAGCACGCACGTGAGGCGTGTGCGCGTGGGCGCCAGCGGGGTGGGGTGCAGGCAGCGGACACAGCACGCGCGTGAGGCTTGTGCGCGTGGGCCCCGGCGGGGTGGGGCGCAGGCAGCGGGCACAGCACGCGAATGAGGCGTGCGCCCGTGTGCACGTGGGCCTCGGTGAGGTGAGGCCCTCTGAATTTGCCGGATGTCATTACAGGCTTGTTCTGCAAATTAAAGAACTATTAAGCAGACTCCTGTTTTTTCCTTGGCTCTGACCTGTATGGTCAGGCTAGGCTGAAGACGGTGTCCCCGGGTCTGGGGAGGTAGGGGGTGCATGGGCTGAGCAACTGGAATGTTTGTAGAACCCCCCCCCCCCGACCAACCCCTGTAACACCTCACTGCCTCCTGCCTCTCACTCATCTACCACTGTCTGAAAACTCCTATTCACTTTCAATCCCAACCCCCGAGGGAGGGTCCCTCTCCCTTTCCTTCTCTGTCTCTCCCTCCATTCCACTCTCGCTCAATCCCTCTTTCCACCTCCTTCTCTCTGCTTCCCCCTTCCATCCCTCTCTCCTTCCATCCTTCCCTCTCTCCTCCTCTCTCCCTCATTCCTGTCCTTCTCCCCCTCTATCCTTCAGCCCCCTCCTCCTCTCTTACCTGTCCCTCTCTACCTCTCCACCTCTCTCCCTCCATCCTTCTCCCCCTCCCCTCCTCTCTCTCTCTCCATCCTTCTCCCCCTCCCCTCCTCTCTCTCTCTCTCTCTCTCTCTCTCTCTCCATCCTTTTCCCCCTCTCCTCAGCTCATAGCCTCCCTGTGCCCCCTCCCCCCCATACTCTGAATGCCTACACTCTGAATGCCCACACTAATTGTTCCAGTATCTATCAGTGGGGAGGCCGTAGAGAATGGTTACAAATTTAGTTGAGGAGAGCTTCTGGTGGGGGGGGGGGTTACTGCGAACTTCATCCCACTTTTGGTCTGCAAGTGAGAGAGACAGATATGGTGTGAGGAGCTCTACTCTCACAGCAGATCCAATAGAAACAACACAGTTTGACACTTATGTACTGAGGAATGATTGCATTACTGTTAAAGACAGCAAAAATAACAGCACCCTGTAAGCGATCTCTTAATCACATCAATAAGACGACACGGAAATATTATGTAAATATAGCAAGCAAGCTTAAATCGTAATACATAATTTAATGGATATCCATGACTCATCCATCTTTAAAATCTATTTGTGCTTATGGATTTAAATAAAGAGCGTCTTCATTGATTACCTTAACATTTACTTTCTTTGAGTATCCAATCGCTGACATATCAAATTACTTTTGTTTGGACAAGTACAAACCTTTGGCAAAGCCGCTAAAGTTGTCTGGCATGGTGAACATATTAGGGCAGAAGTAACGCTTTAGTCTGTGTGCTTTCTCTTGTGGACAGCCATCCCGTTCGCTTCCCTCTATCCTGTCGTCCGTGTTATATAAATAGGTATTTTTGCAACTCGAGATACCTATTTTACCAGCAGAGTCACTGCCTGCGAGCTCTCCCTGCCTGACAGGCGCGACGGAGTCGTCTCCATTTAGGAAAGAAGTCGGGAGTTACGCCGCTGCATATCTCAGTTCCCACACAATTAAACAATAATAATAAACTGCTTAAAGCCTGCCCTTCCTATGGAAACGAGAGCAAGCAGGTGTCCCTCGGACTGGGTTGGCAACAGTGTCACCAAGGACTGGCTGGAACATGTTGCTGATCAAGGCTAGTTTTACTGGTGACAAAAAACTACCATTTGTCATTTGTAAGTTACAATAAAACGTTAAAAATGAAAAACGTTAAATTTTTCAATTGGAAACCAAATAAAAAATGATAAGGAAAATTGTTTTCCTTTACGGGTAGGTGGCAGCGGTCGTGAACGCTTTAAATATGTCTCATATGTGAATTTAGTTACATGGAGGACAAGGTTTGCGTTGTCGGGCTGAACGTCACATGAGGCATGAAAAGGTAGCCATGAGCGTGGTCCGGTGCGCAGACGTGGTCAAGTGCGTAGATGTGGTCCGGCGCGCAGACGGTTACAAAATTAATGAAAGAAAAACACCACGAAAAACTTAAGTGAAAAAAGAGAAACTGCCTGGAGACCCCCCTTAAACTGAAATTTAAATTAAAATTAAGCTGAAATAAAATCTTCTAAAATAATAGGCTAAAAATACTATATCTGTCTCATCCCCCCATAGTCCAAAACGATGTTAAGGTGAATTGGGGTTGACAAACTGTCCATAGGTGTGAATGCTCTGTCTGTGTGTGTGTGTGTGTGTGTGCCCTGCGATGGGATGGCACCCCATACTGGGTTGCTCCCTGCCTCGTGCCTGTTGTTTCCGGGATAGGTTCTGGACCCCCGCTGCCCTGAATGTAGGCACAGAAAATGGATGGATGGAAAATAAAAAAAACAACTTACCCCATGACTAAATGCGTGCTGGACTTACTGAACAAAGCATCAGCACTAAGCTGGGGTGTTAAGGACAGTGCATATCACAGCCTGTGCAATTCATTTCCCTGCCCATATAATAACTCATATACTGAAACTCGACCCAAAAACATGACGAGTTTCAATGTCCACGTTAAGGACGTTTGTCGGTAAGTCCTGCGCTCCCACCTCTAATACAACCCCAGGCGGACAGGAGGCTTCCTCTTTGACATCGTCGTGCTGGGAGACGGACCAGAGACCGTTTTCATCTCTTTTTTTTGACACATTCTCTGTTGCATCCTCAAATGCGTCCGCACTGATATCAGGATGCCATGGAGTCATGGAGGCTTGTGCCTCTGCAGTCCTGCCGTACGGTAGGATGCGACGTTGCCGTGATTGATGCGGGCGCCACAAAAAAGGTGCTGTTCATAGGCTACAAAGTCAACTCATTATGTTTTATGGTAGCTGTAATAAGCGCAGAGTGTGACCGTGGTGGGATACTGCAGATTGACCTTTATTATATTCATCTCTTTCATGCATGCGTGTCGCATGTCTGGATGCACACACACATGCGCATACGTACTGGGCCCTCAATGAAAGATTGATGGCGGCGTAAGTGGCTGCCAGGGTGCATTAAGCAGCACAGCCGGAGCGCATCAAGACAGAGATGATCAATAATGCAGCGTCTCAGAGGGGGGTGGATCCGGTTTGGGGGGGGGGGGCGTGGCATGGGCAGATAATTCC
>JAODJX010000039.1:19616698-19628981 GCA_026776945.1 Isichthys henryi | reverse complement strand
ACCCAGGCGGAGACTCGAACCCGGGTCCCAGAGGTGTGAGGTAACAGTGCTAACCACTGCACCACCATGCCACCCCCACATGTATTTCATATATTATATATTTTACATATTTATGCAAGTGGAGAAACCCAGGGTATCTAAAGAGAACAAGCACAAACAGAGGGAGAGCAATCAAACTGCACACACACAGAGTGGGGGGCCAGCATTCGAACCCGGAACCCTGACAGTGTGAGGTCGCCATCTCAGTGTGAGGTTAGTAACGTGTCCTTTATGAGTTACACCGATTCCACATGTGACGTATGATATTTACAGACATCGTATTAACAAACTTCACTTTTCACCATTATTCACATTATTATGCATTTATGGAAAAGCAAGATAGACTGCAAACAAAAAATGTCCAAAAAATGTCACCTAAGTGACACCAAGACATTTTTTTGTGTCCTGAACTTTGTGTCCTTCAGCTGTCGGCGTCTGGCCAGCTTGCGTGCGAGTGCGTGAGAACGACCCTCTCAGCACATTATCTGTTTCTCCTTCTGTAGCCGTCAGCTTGTTTCTTATCGTACAGACTGTGCCACAGAGCTGTGAAGACAGGAAGTGGGATATGGTGCAGATGTCACTTCCTGTGCAGCACGGCCTCCACGGCTGCATACTTCCTCTTCATTAGAGTGAGAAAGGGAGGAAGAAGCAAAGAAAGGCGGTCAGACACTCTACACATGAACTGTGCATGTTCATACTGCTTTACATCTTGGCATCCGTTGGTGGTGTTATAATTAGTGCATTACGTCATATTGTGGACGTCGATTGTCCTGACAATGAGTTGCATTGCTAAAGCAAATGTACAATAATAAACAGATAACAGTTAGATCAAAGCAACCAACAAAAAGTAACGTTAGTGAATAATTGACAAATAAATTAAAATATTGACATCACCATTAAAAATAGTGTTTGGATGTATGTGTGGATATAAAGTGGAAACAAGAAATGGAGAGAAAACTGAGTTTTCCTGCATACAGGCAAATATTTCTTTTATACAATGTGTCTTTATCTCGGCCTTCTTTGCCTTCTAAATCCAAGCAAATCTGACTCTCTCGCACTACCATCCAGTATTTTGACTGCAAAAGCTGTAACAGAAGTCAGACGCCTAGGTAAGGAACATTATGTCAGAGCGCCGGTCACGCGAGCCTCTGAAAATGAGCTTCCTCCATCATTAGGCCGTGAAGCTCAGACAGCTCGCTGATTAGCTCTGATTCTACCGCTCACTTCAAGTCTCTTATGTTACCCTGTAACCCTCCAGCATCTACTCGGGGCCCATTAAGAATAAGAAATCTGTCACTAGCATGCAAATTGCCACTCTGCTTACTCTGGGCTGAGCATTACAGTCTAGCTGTTGATCAATATCACTGCACTTGGCATCTCAGCGGCAACGCTGCGGTCTGAGATCAGGTTTCAGTTGATGTCACCCCCCCCCCCATACACACACACCGTCATACCCTATTGAATTTACCGCTCCACACCACATAGTTAGTGGTGCCTAGCAACCAGCAGACGCCACAACACACCAAGGACAACAGAGGCGAGACGCTGGAGGACGCCTCCGATTTTTCTGTCCTGCTGCATCCTACCGCAAAGTGAGGGATACATCTGGAATCCAGCATAAAGACAAACCAAGTGGATGAAGGTTTGCCAAAAGAGAGGTGAGCAAGTTAAGCGTACCGGGCTGCAAGACACATCGACGCCACGGCGACAGCGTTGGGTGCAGCTCTGCTGTTAGATGTGTCAGAACTGACTACAAAGCCATACTGTCTGTTTGTCCATTGGTCTTCCCTGGTGAAACTTTATTCCTACGCTGTGGTATTAAAAATACAGTCAACTGGCCATCCAGCAATGTCTTCTGCACAATAGTAAACTTCAGACTGTGTGTAATTACTCTTTTACTCAGTAAGTGTATGCCAACGCTCCTGCTTATCTCTTACAGACTGCTACCCAACTCATTCGTAGCCCATCTTTGAAAGCACCCCACCCACACACATCTTCCAGCTGTCAGTTTGAGAATAAATGAATATGGCAGCTCTCCACTCTAGTGGAAACCAGTGGTACTGCAGCCTGCAGCAGCCAAATGAAGGACAGTCGCCTGAGCTGAAGAGGAAGACAGAGCTCCAGGGCTGTGACCATGGAGCCAGACCAATCAGAGAGGCCTGGGATGTGGCACTCGCATGTGATTGGCTGGATGCTGATGAGAATAAAGAGATCAGGTACTGTATATACATTTTCAGTTCATAAAAGCTGGAAGACTATAAGAAAACCCCCACAAAGTAGTAACTACAGCATAGCGATTCTCACACACACATCTTGGGATCTTCAGGGTTTACCTGCTGAAAAGCATTTTGCCAACACTGATTCCCTGCTTGGAAAAGCTCCTCAGAGAGGCGGAGGCGAGGGGGGAAGTAACGAGAGGGAGCGCAACTGAAGAAAGCAAGGCAGCTCCCCAACTCAGATTCAACCCTTTGAATTTCCTGGGACATAACATGATGAGAACCTCACCTCCTCCACGGAGCTCCTGCCACATCATCCATCTCTGTGGCACCTCCTCGGCTGGTCCCTATTACCACCTTGGTTTGGAGCTCACGGTGCAGGAACTGCAGAGATCGATGGGTGGAGAGCGAGACGGCAGGTGTGGAACGCCGAGTCCCTTGGTGTGTGTCTGACTGTCCTGGGACTGTGCTGCCATGTCCTCACGTGTTTGGCTTTTAGTTCCAGGGTATCGGGGCTACAGCAGCAGGTGCAAGAACACAGGCTGGAGGAGCACAGTCTGCACAGAGAAGCACAGGAAACGCCTGGGCCGACAGCGGGGACACCTGACACAGAGCACTCCATGTGACATGGCAGACCCCACGCTGAAGATGCAACACCCTGGAGAAGTATTTTAAAAAGGAATTTCCACACTGTTAACAGACGTTAATAAAACATAGGGTGGGTTGCACAAACGTCTCAGTCTCTTCTCTGGCTGCCAGTTTATTTGCAATTTGAATTACAGAGGGGATGACAGTGGGCGGGGCTTTGTCTACAGCCCAGCTGTGCTGAAGAATGTCGTCCCACCCAAACCCCATGGGCTAAAGCCACTCATCCAAAGGTTTATGTACAGCACGTGGATTTAGGCATGGAGTGGAAACTGTACTTGATGGGACTGTCACTCTGCTCCACAGTATAATCACATCTATCTGGCTAATTATTATGATCAGAAACAATCTCTGACAAACAGGGCATCAAGGGCATTGTGGGTAATATAACCTCTGCCTTACAGAGAGGCTCCAGTAAACAAAATTGCTGGGTAAAAGGCAAATAGCTACATTTTGTAGTTAAATTTTGAGCTTCACAGCCTTCCATGAAGTCAACCGTGTTCCACATAAGTATTGTCTCATTTTGGCCTTAAAAATGTATGTAATCTTCAAGCATCCTAAAACAACAGATTACTGCATCGATGCATCTATACATGATGCTTTGAAGTGTGCAGTTAGGGAAAGGCAGAGTGACCCATTGCGGCTTCCAGTCTCTCAGGGGAATGCAGAGGAAGTCGCATACACTTCCAGGCCATTGTCAGCCACAATTATGAGGAAAAGCAAAGAACCCACAGAATACGGCACATGAGAACTTTATCATCCGATGAGACAGAGCTGTGCTTTCTGTGACCGTTCACCATTGTTTTGCTTCGATTCAGAATGAAGGTTGTGTCCAATGGATTGCGAAAGCCTCCTTCAGCGGGATGTCTTTGGAGTTTGCCTTCCATTTGGTCACTCTCGCAAGGCAGATACAAAAATTCCCATAATGGAGGAATAAGCAAAGATTTCCCCTAGCAAGGTCCAGAACCTCAAGACCCAAGGGATATATTTCTCAGCATACCAATTTCTTTTCTATGGGAAAATAACAGAACATAAAACATAAAAATATTCCTGAAAATAAAGTGTGCACTGTAGACCGTATTGTCATTAAATATATGACTCCCTCAGTGCTTTTCTGGCTAGCTGCTCTCAGCCCCCTAGATGCTGAACACCTACCCTCAGCTGGTGGCGGATTTTTCATTGCCGTTCACCTCCCAACCCCACCCCCCTGTGACCCTCCCACGCTTTTGTTGGTAGGGAGACAGCTCAGGCAGCGTGTGGGAAACCTGTCACCAGCCAAGGTGACACGCAGGTTGCCACTACGACAGTCCAAACACATCAGGCCTCTCCGCATGAACTGGGGCAACAGAGCAGCTGGCGTAGAAACAGGATGTTCGGGATTCCAGAATCAAAACCCAAAACTTAACACAAGGGGTGCCGGAAGGTGGCAGGATCCCTGGAAGAAACAGGAAGTGAATATGCAGGAGAGCGAGAAGGATCGAATCCTAGGAAAGCATCTGGTAACTTTAGCCTTTCAAATATTTTGTACATCATCATTTCCTGTGTATGAATACGGGATAGCGTGGTGGTGCTGAGTTTCCTACAGTCATGGTATGTAGAATGGACAGGACAAACTTCTCAAACCTGGCAGCTCTGTCCTCCTCGCCCCTGCCCCCAGCCATCTGGCTCCTGACCCCATGGCTGCACATTCACCAGCTTTCTCTGAACAATGTTATTCCAGAAGCTTTGCTTTAATCTTTCGTACCACCCAGCCGTTGATCTGCATGAGGCGATAGGAGAATGGAGACAGGATCAGTGGGAGGAGACATCCGAACAGGAGGAGGATAAGATGGGAGTGGAAACTGGAGCAGGAGCAAAGACTGGAGCAGAAGGAGAATGTGGAGAAGGAGGAGAAGAAACTAAGGAGCAGGAAGAATCAGAGTAGGAGCACCACTCACCGCTTACGCATATTGTCAGGATGAGTGTTTCCATCTCAAACTACACTCACCTGCCAGTTCTCCATGGAAACATTTCATATAAATTTAACAATAATAAAGAAATCATGTATATTAAAAACTGCCTCAGTGAATAGCAGCAGAGGAGAAAAGCCTGCGGCCTTCAGGGGAACTGGAAGGATGGGCATCTGCGTCAGGGTCCAGCTTGTGCCACTAGAGTCTGGCATCCCAGGAGAGGCAGGCAGAGAGGCTGAAGGGGAGCGACGTCACAGGCATTCACACGGCAGACGGGGGTGCGGGGGGAGAGAGCGCGACCTCACAGGCCGCACAGCATTCACACGGCGGACGGGGGTGCGGGGGGAGAGAGCGCGACCTCACAGGCCGCACGGCATTCACACGGCGGACGGGGGTGCGGGGGGAGAGAGCGCGACCTCACAGGCTGCACGGCATTCACACGGCGGACGGGGTGCGGGGGAGAGAGCGCGACGTCACAGGCTGCACGGCATTCACGCGGCGGACGGGGGTGCGGGGGGAGAGATGACATCACTGGAGCTTTATACACAGGTGGAGTCCTCGGGAGGACGACGAGAAAAGGTGACAGTGAGCAGGATGGTGACACACTTTTGTTGGCAGGGAGACACTAATCTAACTGAATGCACATTTACTTGGCGCCCCCACAGCTCCTTGTGTTGTTGTTCTTTATCTTCATTAAACGTCACCATAATGTCTCACTCACTGGATTGGAAGTTGCATGGGGAGGGCTAGCACATGTGTGCCCTGTAAAAGGAAGTTAGGTCCTGACTGTGACCCACAGCCTGGACTTCAGGGGATGCCCCCTATGTGCTGAAAGGAGAACTGCACCAAGCAGAAGCTTCGATTTGGAGCATCAGCATATTTGGCCTCTTTCATACCCTGCGGAGGGGAACCTCTTTTATCCACACAAAGCAGATCTTTACCAGGCGTGTATGAAGAAATGCGATAAGCACACAAGGTGCACACAAAACATTATGGAGGCCAAGACATTTAGCATTATGGGTATAATATACTGGTGCTGAAAGTCACTGGATTTATGAAATACACTTAGGCAGTACTGCTTCATTTGCTGCACAGTGATTTTTCTTGCTACCATCGCTCCAGGGAGTAGCCAAGCTTTCCTGTACGATAATGCAACACAGTATCCATTATATTGATAAATGCTGCCGCCTGCTGGCTGTTTGGCAGAGTGCAGGCACTGCAGAAAATCACCCTTTACCTCAGGGATCCTCAGTTCCGCTGTTGGAGGCCAAAATCCAACACAGCTTGACGATCTGCCTGCTCAATCACATCTTATTCTGCTAATTAGCAGGTTTAATAGGTGTGTTTGAACAGGGAGCTCTAAAAACTGTGTTGGATACAGGACTGGAAGTGGGATCCCTGCTTCACCTAATGGAACCTCCGCCGGATGCAGGTACACGACCCAATGTGACCCGAGGGGTCAGGGGTGGACTGACATGGGAGGAGGGGCCCTAAGTGGGTCATCGCAGATATTTTGGGAGTTAAAAGGGAAACGAGGGATTTAAAATCAATAATATTCTAATCAAAGAGCGGGGACCAGCAGAAAAACTTGCTGATCGGGGTGGTGTTGGCAAAATTTGCGGGAGGCAATCGTGCGGGAGGAGTGATCAGTCAAGTTTACCTGTTTGTGTTCTCATCACGTCTGTTCGCCATTTGTTGACCACTCTAGTGGGACAGTATCAAATTCACGGGAGACGTCATGTTAGTCCTGTACATCTGCACCATTTTCTTTCGTTATGCTACTATATAGTGGCTCACTTGGCAGTGGAATAATTGGTAGCGCAAAGTCTCGAAGTAGAATAGTCCACTACAGCTGGGATGGGGGCCATATTGTCTACCCTGAAAACTGTCAGTAAAAATACAAATAACACACATGTTGTTGTAATTTAAATGATCATATTATGTTATATCCTTAAATGTAATAATTTTGTACTAAAACCACAACATTGCACAACCTGAGCCATTTTATGAACCATTTGCACTATATGTACATGTACAATGTATTTATGTCTTCATAATGTATACTTTTACAGTTTTTATAATATTATTTTTATCATTGTACATGGAGTTGTACATAGAATGTCATTTTACTGTGTACAATGACAAGGGAATTCAATCCAATTTAGGAAATTCTGTCTTCATGGGCCCCTAGCTTTCGGGGGGTCCAGGCATCTGCCTATCCTTGCCTTTTGGTAAGTCCGCCCCTATGAAGGGTTAATCTCTCCAGTCTAGCGCCACAGCAAAGAGAGACAGGGCTGACTAAATGCGGCTGGGATGCAGCACCTGGCTGTCCCGTTCTGCAACCTCAGCAGCCGGACTCTGGACTTGGGACACGGATCGTAGCAGCGGCGCAGCGCCAGCAGGGAAAGCGACTCCCGCAGAAACGGGTCAGGGACCGGCCAGAGGGCGCGGATGCCCGCTTAAGTAATGGTTCACAGAAACAAACATTTTGAAACGAAGGGTAACTTGGACAGATAATTAATTACATACATCCCACTAACTGGGTGGTAACTTTGTAATGTAAAGTTGAATGAAGCGCTTTCCCTCCACGACCCGCTCCCTATCATATGACTCATTAATTTGTCTCAACGTTACTGAAAAGCGATTGACCGAATCTCAGTGTATTAATATTACGGTAGCTATAGGGGGGCAGGGTCAGTCACAATGGCACCTCCACCCGGTGTCTTTTTCTGCAGCATCCCGGTGGAGCATAAACGACGATCCCCAGGATAAGGACAGCCAGCAGCAGGATCAGGGAGATGGACACGGTCAGTCCTGTGGACAGACAGCAAAGCGTAACATGCGTACGGATTTACCGTTAAGACTCACATAAGCGCAGCTCACTTTGCGAAACGTACTATGCATAACTATAAAACCCTATTCAGTCGTTATTATAATTCTGTATTTCCTTTCATTAAACCAGAGTTAACCAAAGAAGTGGAGCGCACGTAAAGGCCATCTGTAAATACCGTACAGTCCAGGGGTGGAGTTTCTCGAAGCCTTTTTAATTAACGCTTTAATTAACTTCTGTCTTTTAACACGGAACTTAAGAACAACTGTTTCGAGAAAACGAGCCCAGATGTCATATCGTGTATCTCTTACCCATTTGCTGTTGTCCAAGCAAACTCCCTCTTTTAAATGACCACTTCATATTGCCTATGTCTAAGCGAAGACGCAGATAATATTTCGATCTGTATCTGGATAATAACAAAAAGGGAAATATCACCGACATAAAAAAAAAAGACAGAGGAGAGGAGAAGGCGGTCATATGACCATTCCCGAGATTCGCATCAGCAGTTAATTACCAGCATGTGACAAGTTTCCTTTTGCATGTTATTGCGCCCGTTGAAGATAAAATACATTGCGGACTTGCCCCCGATAACTATTAATTTAAAACTAGAAAGCTGATCATGCATGAATACCCATGATCTAAGCTTTGGGGTGCGTGATTTTATTACTGCGTATGCTATTTGTTTAATCTCCCTAAAGCATCACCCGAATCCGCCACAAACACACCCGCGCACACATGCGATGTACAAATACCCACGTTCATTTTCTGAGAAAATTGGCATGATTTACAGACACTTATCGATCTTATACTACACTTACCTTGTAGTCTATCGTGTGTGTTACACCACGGGGTATAATAATGAAAATATTAAATATGTTGTTAAAAACTGTCAGGCGGATGATAGAACTTGGAAGTTTCATTTGGTTAATACCTAATCCAGGTGTGCTATATTAGTTTTGGTTTTCTATTTCGCAATAGGCAAACCAAATGGTTCTGTTCAACTTCAAGAAGCAACACCTTAAAATGTTATGATATAGTGTCGACGAGGCCAGTTAGACCTATACGCGACATCGACGGCCGTCTAGATCGCTAAGTTCTGAGGGGACGCCGATTTGCCAGCCAATTTTCTGCGGAGTGGGGAGGCGCCAGCAGTAAAGGTCGTCTAGGGCGCCCTATCGGCTGGGACTGGCAATGAACGTCAGTGAACTTAAGTTTTGGGTGCAAAACCATTCATCTGCGCTTCTAATACATCACGCATTATCTCTTGTCAGACGCTGGATGGCGCCAAATACTAAATGATTTTAATCGCAGAGCCATTGTACCGTATTTTTGATAATGAGTTTGGACTTCCATAAGAAAGTTAGAAATAGAAAATGATCTCCTACTTTATATAAAGCTTAAGACAAAATTGTCAGCAGTAATTTCTTAGATGGTTATTTCTTTGATAAAAGTTGGCCTTATTACCTTTATCTTTACTTTTTAAAAAATGTGTTTCCCTATAGTGCACTGTCCGTCAGCCGTACAGGCTTGCCCCATGTGAAACCTGCACAGAAAGACACGGGGGACCAAGGCTGGCCATCATCTCATCTTCCCTGCTTTGCTTGTCTCCATATCGCTGCTCCCCCCGCCCGAGCCTCTCAGCCGCTGTCTCTTTGAGCGCTGGCCTTTAATGAAAAAGGAGATATGGGAGTCTCACAGCATTCTGGAAACAATAATATTGACTGTGGATGAGAGAGTAAGGGGGGGGGGCACGAAGGACTGGGGGTGGAGGTGTCTGTAGAGATAAGCAGTATTCTCTCTGTGCAAAATGAGTTCATTAGCCGTGCACAGACAGTGAGGAGCAGGCCTCACTGATAAAGGCAGCCAGCACTAGCAAGGCTGGGGGGTCTGCTGCTGGCGGGGGGAGGGGGGGAGGAGCTTCATTTCCTGTCTTCAGAGCTTCGACATATCAGAAGATCTACAGGAGACATAGGATTGCATGGTAGATCAGTGGCAGGGCAAATCATGACAAGGGAAATGCAGGAGTAACAGAAAATTAGTGAAAATTAAAAAAGTGGTAACAGCTGGGGGTATGGTTCAGACCTGGCAAAAGAATTAAACAATTTTGCAGGATTAAATACACTTGTAACTTTCACATGGTCTGGGAGTGTGAAAGCCATCATTCTGAGATGTACAGAGAGGAAGGGGTTCGGTTTGCTCATGGCATGCATGTTGCAGCATACGCTGGCCACAGAGGATAATGCACCCCCTGCGCTGATGAATTATTAGTGAGCCACTTAAAGGCTCTTAAGATTTTTCTGGTGTAACAAACTGTGGGACAAGTAACGTCTGGTGCAAAGAGGTGTGAGGAGTAGAGGAGCCGTGATTACTGAGCTGCGTGAGGAGCAGAGGAGCCGTGATTACGGAGCGGTTTAAGGAGCAGAGGAGCCGTGATTACGGAGCGGTCTAAGGAGCAGAGGAGTCGTGATTACTGAGCGGCATGAGGAGCAGAGGAGTCGAGATTACGGAGCGGTTTAAGGAGCAGAGGAGCCGTGATTACGGAGTGGTTTAAGGAGCAGAGGAGCCGTGATTACGGAGCGGTTTAAGGAGCAGAGGAGTCGTGATTACGGAGTGGTCTAAGGAGCAGAGGAGTCATAATTACTGAGCGGCATGAGGAGCATAGGAGCCGTGATTACGGAGCGTTCTAAGGAGCAGAGGAGCCGTGATTACTGAGCGGCGTGAGGAGCAGAGGAGCCGTGATTACGGAGTGGTCTAAGGAGCAGAGGAGTCATGATTACTGAGCGGCGTGAGGAGCAGAGGAGTCGTGATTACTGAGCGGCGTGAGGAGCAGAGGAGTCGTGATTACTGAGTGGCGTGAGGAGCAGAGTAGCCGTGATCACAGAGCAGCGTGAGGAGCAGAGGAGTCGTGATTATGGAGCAGTTTAAGGAGCAGAGGAGCAGTGATTACTGAGCGGCGTGCAGAGCAGAGTAGCTGTGATCACAGAGCAGCGTGAGGAGCAGAGGAGCCGTGATTATGGAGCGGTTTAAGGAGCAGAGGAGCAGTGATTACAGAGTCACATGAGGAGCAGAGGAGTCGTGATTACTGAGCGCCGTGAGGAGCAGAGGAGCCGTGATTACAGAGTCGCATGAGGAGCAGAGGAGTCGTAATTACTGAGTGGCATGAGGAGCAGAGGAGCCATGATTACAGAGTCACATGAGGAGCAGAGGAGCCATGATTACGGAGTGGTCTAAGGAGCAGAGGAGCCATGATTACGGGGCGGTGCGAGGAGCAGATTCGTCGTGATTATGGAGCGGTGTGAAGAACAGAGGAACCATGATTACTGAGAAGTGTGAGGAGCAGAGGAGCCATGATTACGGCAGACAATGGGGCTGAGGAGGGCAGGGAGGGGCAGCAAGGCCTTTAATATAGATGATGTGCGATAAGCTGAGAGAACAGGAAGTTACCATCGCACAGGAGAGTGGCCCCATGGGAAAGTGACCCAGCGACATGCAGCAGGCCAGTCAGGCATGAGCTGGGTGTGTGCTGCTGTTTGGGGCTTTAGGGTGCAGATGTGTGTACAGAGGTGTGTGCAGAGTGACAGTCCCCAGCAGGCGATGTTCTGGATAGGATGACAGTCCTCAGCAGGCGAAACACACTACATACAATTTCAGAAATTGTTAGAGGTGGCAGTTTACAAAACCACATGACTTTGTAGCCCTGAGGATAAATCCTCGACCCGGGGTGAGTGAAGCCACATATAGAGGAGCGCTAATTATTAAAAGTCACAGAATGCAAATTCATTCGGCTTTATACCTCTGAACGTTTACTGAAGAAGATGTCCTTTTATGGCACAGCAGCATGTACAGCACAAAGGCTCCCATTTTACCCATAATTTTACCCAGATTTCCCTGGCTCACTGTCTTCAGTGCTGATTGTTCTTTGTCTTCCTGCTTCATGACCCCCAGGCCACCTCCCAAAATCATACAACATCCCCTGTAGGTCGGGTCCAAGTAGATTAAACCTGATGATGAAATCATGGATCTGGTCACAGGATGACTTCAGTATTTTAGGTTGGATTATCTGTGCAAATGAACCTTAAAAAAAACCTTACAATGATGTTCATAGAATGATTGAATTGATTTCCAACCCCCCCGTGACTGAGGGGCCCGGCACATTGGCCGTTCCGTAACGGTCTGCTGGAAACCCCAGGCCTGTGACATGCTGCTCTGTGAGTGTCTAACTGTGAGTGTCTGTGACTTCTTATAATCTCCGCTAAAGATTTCCAAATCATGTTGCATCAGATCCTCTTTAAAGCATCACCCCCTGGGCCCCATGTACTGTGTTGGATGGGGGGGCCATGCTTCATGGGGGGTGGGGGCTTTCATTTTGTGGAGTTCTCAAACATATTATTCTTATTCCTGCACAGTTACAGACCCATCAGCCCCCCAGAGTAACGTATGAATCTGAGTCGCCCATTCAGCCTGACACTTACACATACTGTACCCACTGAAATTCAGGAGCATTTGTTTTATTCCATCCATCCATCTATTTTCCAAACCGCTTATCCTTACTGGGTCGCGGGGGGTCTGGAGCCTATCCCAGAAGCAATGGGCACGAGGCAGGG
>JAODJX010000039.1:19566096-19587356 GCA_026776945.1 Isichthys henryi | reverse complement strand
ATTTTTTATTTTTTTTTGCAACAATTTTTTGGGCAATTTATAAAAAACCCTTTTTTTTTTTGAAAATTTTTTTTTATCCTCTGCCCTTTTTGGCCCCCCCCCCCCCCCCCGGCCCTAAATGCTGCCATCCCCACTTTTTTTGGAATGTGTGAAATAGAGCTGATCAGACAAACCGTGAATTATCTAGTGTTCATACTGTCTGTAATGAAATACAAGTCAAGGTACAGTTGGAAATCTCTGCTTTCTTTTTCAATTTGCATTCTATATACTGTCCCAATTCCTCCTGGGTTGTATAACAAACTTCATGAGTCATAGTGGAATATCGAGTAAGGAAAAGTATTAATTACATTATGGTCAAATCAAAATTACTCGGTATGTACTATAAGGAGAAGTCTGGGTTTTTCCTGCCGGAATCTGACTCATTGCCACCTCACTTCTCTTTGACATGCAGACCTTTAGCATCCACACCCAGACCATACCATTGTTTTGAAAAACGCACAAAGTTCCTTCCTTCCTCTGCAAGCCCTCCGAGCACTGGACAGATTTCTTTTTTTTCCCATTTAAACTTGGAGCCCAGTAGTTTGTTTATTAAGTGTAAGAATTAGAAATTAAGGCAGCTCCCTTTAAATGCAGTCACACTTTTGTTCTGGATCACTAGCTGGTGAGCTATTAATGTGTGAACCTGGAACTCCCGCTGTGACCCAGACCAGGATACATGGCCAGCTGCAGCCCGCAGGCCTGAAGTCTGAGGGAGGCACAACTGTCTGATGCATGTCAATTTGTCCACCAGGCTGTGAGGCTGATCCCTGCCAACCTTCTGTGAAAGCCAGTCGAAGAACACTCAGAATAACAGAGGGTGCCAAAGCTGTGATGCACTGTGATGTCGAACATTGTGGGGAAGCCCACTGGAGGGGGGGCTGGGGGCGGGTCCTCAAGCCATTCGTTTTCCTACAGCCCACCCCCAGACACAAACTCTACAACAGGACCATTTCAGCAAACAGTGCCACGCTTTTTCTCGAGATCCTCAACACCAACCTGTCAGATGCAGGGCTATACCAGTGCAGAGTCAACATGAATAACATTACCATGAATGGTCATATGACAACCCTGAATATCACTGTTGGTAGGTAAGGTTTCTCTTCTTCTCACAAAAGATCTGACTGTACAGCTGATGAGGGACACCAACAGAGTGGCATTTGGTAGGAGGTTACGTGGGATGAAGAAACTTAAGTTCATTTACTGTATAAATCTGCAGTGGTTTCACCTGACAGACTGGGTTCAGTTCCTTAATCATAACGCCCCCTGCTGGCCATATTTTACTGTGAATATTTAAGCCAGCTGCTGTCCTGGGGATGATCCAAAAATGCAATGTTTGTGTATTTTATATATCAGTATTTCACAGTCTGGTCCTTGGGGACCCCTAGCCGGTCCATATTTTTGCTCCCTCCTAACTCCCAAAATGTGGAAAGTCTGGCAGGTAGCAAAATCATGGACCAGCTCGGAGTCCCATAGGACCAGGTTGGGAAACACTGGAACATATTTAATGTTTGTATATCCAGCATGTCCCTCTGGGATCAAAATTAATCTTAGTATGTGACAATAGAAAAAGGAAACTTAACTCTAGCTACCTCTTCTCAACAGCGGCAGTGGGGGAGGTGCGGTCCAGGGTGGCCGTGTACGTCGGGGTCTGCGTCCTGCTCATCCCGGTGCTCACCTGCTTCCTGAGCCATGCCTGTAGGAAGTGCTGTCGCCCCAGGAACCTTCCGGAAGAGCAGCCTCCAGGTGTCACAGGTGTCTGTAGTCCTTTGCCACACTCATCTGGAGCTAAACTCGCTCATGTTTTAACAAAAAGAGTAATTGAAATGGGTTCCTGGACCAGCACTCTGACTAGAGACACCATATTTGGGGACTCGTCTGCTGATTGAGCATCAAACTGATAATGATAACCAACTGATAATGATGCTGACCCTTCTGACTGTCCTGTTTCAGCACCGGGGACGGCTCGCCTGAAGGGAGAGGTAAGGGAGTTCACGGCGTCCTGGAGACACAGAGGTATTTATCTGGGGGGTAATTCAAGCTTTTCAGGGGGTAACAGCCTGAAAAAACAAAAACACTCTACTTCTGTAACATTAATCACCTATTACTCCACCAGAATAAATACAGATCAAGTCGCGGGTGGAAGGGGACTGTGTCAGTGGGTAACAGTCACTTCCCTTCCAACGTTATGGGCTCATAACCCGACTTTGCATGACCTCGATGTGAAATATACACAGGATTTCAACCACAGTTTAGTTGCCAAATCTTACTGGGGGTGCTGGCCCTTGGTTTTCTGATCCTGATGAAATTTGGCCCTTGGAGAAGAATAACTTTGCGCCCCTGGACTAAAGGCATGCTGGCAGGACGGGGGTGGGCAATCTTATAATAATGATGCTTCATTGATCCCCTTGAGGAAATCGTCTTTATGCCTCCCTCAACTTGCTCTTTGTAGAGTAAGCGGTCTGAAGGGCAGCCACCCGTAGCGGCGCCCAGGGAGCTGGGGGTTAAGGGCCTTGCTCAAGGACCCACAGACGTGCTGAGGTTGGGTTTGAACTGGCGACCTTATGATTACAGGCACCCGGGCTTATGTATGTGGATTTTCACTGCAACTCCCTAATAACATTAATAATTGGAGTATTGATTGGCTGAAGAGTCCTCAGAGCTGGGTCTTAACAGCTGAACTAAAGGTTACCCCCAAAAAGCCTGCATACTCACTTGCCCTCTGCAGTAAGAATGGCCACCCCTGACCCCTGTACTAGGACATATGTCATCTACATTTCCAAAGCTGCTGGCATCCAGATCAGTGTGTATCTGAGTCCTGTGCCCCATGCTGTCCTGCGCTGGTGCACACAGCAAACCCGGCAATGGTCACTGTCACAGCAGGGGTAGGTTTGGATGGTTGCAGTCACCAAGGGTGTTTCTCAATTCGTGTATCTGTACTTGTGTTCCTGTGTATCTGTGTTATATCATCTTCCACGGCTAAACACAAGTTCCAATACTCAAAAACAGAAGTACAGATGGTAAAAATCCTCAGACGTCGTTCTCATCCCGCCTCAAATAACATCAGTTGCATCCATGCCAATCAAGACCATTTCTGAGATTGATTTTTCCTCAAGTTCATTCTTGGGAGGCAAGTTGGCAAGACTGGACTTCCCAAGACCACAAGGCCGTACTTCATGAAAGTCCCTACCATGTGACAGGTCTGTCTGCTGTTTCAGGTGGTCTACGCCTCCGTTCTGCTCGACGGCCGTGGGACCGCAGCAAGACAGGGAGACCTAGAGCGAGCAGCTCCTACGGTATACTGCTCCCTCCAATTCCCACCAAGACAGTCCCACCTAAAAAAGGAGGTCCTGTGACTGGGTAACTGAACAGGAAGTACAGAGAACCTGCAAGAGCATGAATGGACTGTGACTGAGTGACTGAACAGGAAGTACTGGGAGCCTGGAACAGCAGGATTAGACTCTATAGCACAGACTGTGGGACCTGCAGGCTGCCTGTTTGACAATCAGCAGGAATCAGCTCTTGCTTTGTTGATGAGGATCCAGAATTCAGCCACATTTCTTCATTAAAATATAACTAACTCACTCAGTCTGCACGATTCCATTGTGAATGTAAAATAAACAAATATGTCCATTATTCCATTGTTTCTATGCATTTCTAAGGGTTACTTTTCATTGCACTGGTGAGATTAATGCCTAACAATGCTAGTCAAGTACATTAATTTGCAAACTACAGATTTCTGATCAAAATCTGGGTCCTTCCATTATACCTTTTTGTAAGATTATGAACATACCCTGTAAGGCAAAAGGGGACAGGGAATGAATTCTCTAAACAAAATTCACAATTAAGTGATAAAATGAACCCAAATGCATGGCTGAGTGTGACAAACCAACCAGCTCTGTCCCATCAAATGAAAGAACTGGATTGGACCAAGAGTTACGACCACTCACAATGAATGCTACTGGATGGTCCTAATAAGTGTAACAGGAGGGTTACACCAAAGACAATGTCAGAAAGGGGGCGCCAGTGATAGCAGAGACTATGACTCCTGAAAACTACGGCAACTGCCTGCCATTCATGTAAGCCAGGTGGACATGGTGGATATCGGCAGGACCCGGGACGCCTCAGGGACAAAGATGGCGGATCCTGAAGTAATAGCTTCTGCCTCTCACCTCCCCGCTGCTACACACCACATGACGAGCAGCTTGGAGAGGCACACGTCTGAGCAATCGGCGTTTGCTACACCACTTTAAAACCACTACTAAGGCCAGTTTTCACACTGCTCTCAGTTCACAGACAGGTCAGGGTACACTGCGATTGATTTTCTCTTAACATCTCCACCGATAAAAAGGTGGAATTTATTATTTTTGGGGGGGGGCAAGAACATTTACATCTTACTAGCTGTGCCACTATCTTGTCATCTCATCGATATAAAATATCAGCATTGGAAAGGAACACTTTGCATGCACGCAGAAGCATGCAGACACACGCACACATACGCGCCCAATTTCACGCACCCACATTGTGGTGGGACCCTGGTCATTACCCACACCCACTGGGCTGGAGACGGTGCCCGGGTGTGAGAGTCTCCATGGCGAGAGCACACAGCCAGGCAGAGGAAAAGGAAACGAGATCCGTGCCAATCGCTTCGCGCACGATACTAAACAGATAGTTTCCTCAGACACAGGACCGGACACGAGCGGCTTTGTGAAGATCATGGTAACAGGCTGAACAAACAAGACGCTCATTAACGTGACAACACTTTAAAAAACACTTTTTACACTTTTTAAAAAAAGGTTATCGGGGCATATTCAGAGCACGATCCGTCCCCGTCTCACACAGACACCCTTAGCACTCTTTCATAACGGAGAGTTAAAAAAAGGAAAATTTCTCAGCCTGATCTTTCGTTTCAAAAAACAAAGAGAAAAAAAAAAAATTACTTCTTTCAGGTACATTTACACCAGTCAGTTCTCTGGTTTTGTCAGAAAGAGTCGTATTATTTACAGGCACATTCCTCCAGCAGGGGGCGCTCACCACAGAGCGACAGCAGGTAGTCTGAAGCTGAGGAGGAGAGCCGTGTGGACACCAGCAGGCCCTAGGCGCCAGGCGTGTGGCGCCCCCTTCAGGACTCGCTGTCTGAGCTGTTGCTGCTCTCACGGCTGATCTCTATCTGCAGGGAGGGAAGGCTGTCCAGGCGGCTCTTCTTGTGAGACTGTTCCTCCTTTTCCTTGATCATGGCGCCCCACACCTTTTGCAGGTCAGAGTCCTCCTCGTCCTCCTCGCCCTGCTGGCCGCCCCGCCCACACCTGCCTGCCCCCTCCTTCCTCTCGGGCTCTCTGTCTTTTGGCAAAGTGCCCAGTCGACTCCACAGGCTTCCTGTTTGGGGGGGGTGAGAGACATCATACACCATTTGTAATACACAGGTAGCAAATACCATAATTGAGGCCAGTCAGGGAACCACACGAGAGGAAAGCCCACTAATGTCCCCTCCATGTGATCACTGGGGAAGTGGGGGGCGGGGGGGGGTTCATGAAGGATGAAGGAGGTCTAGGTGACACAGCTCTCCTTACCCGACTTGCTGTCCTTGGCAGTGTCGGAGTACTGCCGAACCGGCTCGCGTTTGGGCACACCCAGCCGGCTGCGGACGTCCGTTAGGGGCTCCCGGCGTGGAGGGGGGTCCCTCTGGGGGGCATGGGAGGGCGAAGGCGAGCGGCGACTCTCCGGGGAGTGTGGCCTCTTTCCCAACCTCTGTCTCACATCTGGACACGGGAGCCGAGGGAGATGGATGAGGATCATGGATGTTAAGGTACATAAAGCACTGGGACGACAGCCTCTGGGAGCGATCACGCTGAAACACTGATCCGCATGACAAAAATCACCAGGGAACAGACTGTGGTCCCTGAACGACATTAATCCTCAGCTGATGGAGCCCACAGGCATACTGATCCTCTTTCTTGTTGGACAGTGCCATCTTCTGTGAGTCGGGACTCCTCTTAAGGAGGAACTACGAATGAAGAGGTTTAAGCTGTATAATCCCAGACCTGTCTTGGACACCAACCTGTCTTGCCACTGGACGCCACTGGGGGTCGTTGCTGGGACAAGCCCTGGCGTTTCTCCTCCAGCAGTTGCCTGACGTCCGTCACCTTCTCTGCCTTGGTCCCGCTCCCCGATCCAATACGGTTCTTCAGGCTGGAGCCGGCCAAACTGTCCGCACGCGTGGAGTTCCTGAGCGACACAGAGCAACGTTCAAAAGGTCTCCAGCACCAGATAACATGCTAAGGGCACCAGCCACCTCAATTAACGAAGATTAAGAGACTCTAACAAGCAGATTGATTCACAGCAATTTCAGGTGATGAGGACCGATGAATGTCAGGATGTCACGCGAAAGGCAGTGAGCTTGAGGTTACGGCTCACCGCAGACTCTTGAGGTTGGACTCCACCTCGTCAGCATACATGGTCATCTTCATGCTCTTTTTGGGCGACGGAGTGGAGATCATCTTCAGCTCCAGGTCGTAATCCATCTCGTCCGAGTCGGAGGATCCGGACGCCGGGGCAGGCTTACGCGGGCCCCTGCCCTTGTCCCTCTCCCTGTCCCGGAAGCGCTCTCTCTCCTTCTCCCCCCAGTACTCCACAACTCGGTCATCCGAGTCCATGTCTTCCTCACCATCCTCTTCTTCTTCCTCCTCTTCTTCAATTGGTTCCTCAGGTAAGTTCACCAGGTCTAACCGCAGAAAATGTGTTAAATATGCAAAACACCAGGAAATATGCGAAAGTTTAAAACCCAGATTTTGCGTGGATTTTGGAGATTTCGTAATATGCCCAGGAAATCATGAATATTGTCTTACTCAACAGCACAGCATGTGATTTAAACCTAACCAGGTAAGTAGTTACTGTAGGAACAATACTATTACTAGCATTGTACCTGCACACTACACCTACCCGAGTGTCGGTGTGTGTAGGGGGGTGTGTGGCCCATACTGTCTCCAATCAGTGGCTTCTTGGTCCTCAGGACGTCCCTCTGGATTTTGCGAGTGTGAAACCTGCGCTTCCTGCACAGAGGAGAAGGTGTGTGTCAGTGTGCAGCCATCTTTGAGGACAGACGAGCGGTGAGCGGCGAGCGGCTCTGGCGGGATCTCACCAGGAGTTACTCAGAATGCCCTTCATGCCGCCGTAGTTGGGGTTCCCGTACTTCATGTAGTAACGGCTGCGCCTGGCCGCTCCAAGCTCTTTCTTATCATCTGGACATGACAGAAAGAGGTTGCATGACACTCAAAACTCGTTTTCACTGGAGTAAAACACGCAGCACTTAGATGTGTTGCGCTCTAAAAAAAAAATGAAAATGCCATTAAAGCAGTGGCGGGCACAGCTAACTGAAAAGTTAGCTTCGATAACCGCTAATGCACCAACTCCAAAGTTTATTTGGATAATGCTAAACCGCTAAACCACAAAAAAAAAAACTAATTGTGGAAGTTAACGATAACTGCTAACTTTTTTTGTTTATATGAATTCAGTTTGTTTGGTTTTTGGCTCTGAAACCCTTAAAACATACCTAGAGAGCTGAAATTCTAACCTGTTCAGCAATTTAGTTCCACAGGGCTGGAGTGATTACCTGGGGGTATTTAGGACTGACCCGCATGGGTATCGTTGGATTTTGCAAAGTCTCTGCAATAGAGCTGCATTGATTTTTTTCCCCCTTGATATTCCCTTTGTGAGATATAAGCACTTTTGTTGGAGGTCCTATTCTGCGATTAACTCATAAATTCTGAGCTCCTAGTTAGAAATTTCAACTGGAACGCCCCCTAAAGACAGAATTCTGAACTCGGAAGAATCGACACAACCCCGAGTTCAGAATTCAAGATGGCTGCGCCCTTTATCAACAGAAGTTACAGCAGTAGTTTTAGTTTTATTAGCACTTGCATTTTATTCGTGGCTCGTTAAACTGGTCGTACACACAGTCCTGTCCAATCTCTGTCTATGGACGTGTTGCTGCGGTGTTTCTACGCGCAAAATCCCACGTAATGTGTTTTCATCAAATGATATTGCTAACAATGGCTAACAATTAGCCGGGCTAAAACTACGGAAGGTCTCAAAACAGAATTTCTTGTTTAGCCAGACAACTTGTCAGATTTAAATGTAAGTGAACAAAGACAAATTTAAACTGGGGTAAATTAAATGCGGCAAATTATCTGGACAAGAATGAAAACTTGCTTTTTGAAACAGGTCCCTGGTATTGCTAAATGGCGTTCTGACTTGCTGTACTGGAACATGGTTAACTCGTGTATAACGACGAGTTCTGACCCCTGAAGTAAATGGAACGCAGCATTTATTGGTTCTATCAACCAGAACCTAGAAAATACAACCAGAGCACTGTATCATGAAGCAGGATTTCGTGCTTGTTGGATTTAAGGCACTCTGGGCTAAATAAAAGTGGACAAAGATCAAGTGCATTTAAACTAGGGTACCTTAAATCCAACAAGTTACCCAGCAAGAAATCCAGCTTTGCGATACAGGGCCCTGTTCTCCACTTAGTTCAGGGTATACCGCTTTAAATGGACTTTATCTTCATTCACTTACATTTAGCCCAGCCTACCTTAAATCCAACAAGTTACCATCCAATCATGTCTTGTGTTTAAATGTAGTCAGCCAACAGCGTGTCAGACTCTTGCAGACATGCTTGCAACAGACAGGAATAAATATGCATGATTTTAAGGGTTACAGACATTTTTGACTGTTAAACTTTACCTACAAAAAAAAATGCTAGCAGACTTACAGTTAGCAGTTAGCTAATTGGTCTGTTAACAGTTTTCAAAGTTAGCGGAAACGCTAATCACTTATTAGCGGTTAGTAGAATCTTGCCCGCCACTGCATAGAAGTACTGCACATTTACACATTGCACATTACAACCTCCCATTCCTAGCATATATTCACAACATTAACATATCTGTTAATGACAGTGTATGTCTAGAGAAAGCTGGAAATAGGTGTTAAATATTGAACACATATTGAGGGTAACAGCACACACTACAGTTAGCGTCACATCGATTCAGGGCCCACGATCCCTGGGTACCATCCTGCCTGCAGAACTCACCTTGAGTGGCAAACCTCAGGAAGAGCTTCTTCCCAGCAAATGGCCGGATCGCTGGACGAAGATCATTACGGAGGAGAGACTCTTTCTCTGCCTGGGACAGAGGGTCCGACTGGGATGGGAGGTCACACGGATAGGAAGTAAGTACACCACTGGAAAGCAAACATAGCCAGGGTGCCCTGCTAGCAAGCCTGATCTAGCCCTGAAGTTTGCCAAGTAGTTAGTCCACACAGTGCTAGTTTAGGTAGTTATGTGAGGACGGAGAATGACAATGGCAGGTAAAGGACAAGATGTTTACTACCATCCTAAAGCTCTCGTGTTCTCATACATTTTGACAACAGCACGATGTAGCATCAATGAAGCAGCCCGAACTCTGGGGGTAGAGCAGCAGCTCAGTGCGCCCCCTGCTGTCCATACCTGCACACTGTCAGATTCAGCATCCTTCCCCGCCCGGTCCTCGTCGCCTTTGTTCTCGCCGGCTTTCTCCTCTGCGCATTTCCCTTCCTTAGCCGATTCGTCTTCATCATCCACCTCTCCTTCCTCCTCCTCCTCGTCATCGGAGTCTCGTTCTCCCCGTGCTGAAAGAATATCCTTTTGATAACAATCCAAAAAGAGACCTCGACTGGTAGAGAGCAGCTGGTTCACGGGGGGAGGAGGTTTGCAGTAAAATGGCTGGGTTCCACCATGCCCTTCACCATGTCGATCAACTATGTCTCACTGGAGCAGGTCAGGCTGGGGATCTGTCTGTGTTCCCGTTCATTTTGAACATACATCTCTGCTTGTATTCTAGCTTCTTGCATTTTGGCATAACTGAATTTTTATCTTGTCTACAAAAGAGCGGTTCAGGATGCATTTCACTACGTGTTGTACTTTGTATAACTATGTACGTGACAATTACAGAATCTTGAATCAACACTAACTTGACAAGCAGTTTCCATGGTGTTTTCCTTTAAGTTCGGGCTCAGCACTTACCCCTGCGCTCCTGGGCTGGCTGGTGGCCATCCGGGGAGCTGGCTGTTACTGTGGGCGGAGCTTCGGCGTCTGGCATGCGGCTGATGTTGATAAGGGCTCGGGTTGAAGTATTGTCATCTAGCCAGACCACGTTGCCTAGGAGACATGCACCGTCAAAAAGCAGAACACTGGTGCAGTGACATCACCTCCATCCCCTGACTTCTTAAAGGGGCAGTGATATCCCAACTAACTGCAACCACTGACCCTGTAGCAGAGTCAAGGATGTAAGAACACACATTTTTATTTATGGATTGTAAACATGTTCTGCTTAGACTTTTACTGCAAATAAACAGACAAAACAGTCAGACAGAAGTCAATTAGCATAATAGCACCGACAAAATGTTAGTGGAAATGAGGGAACGTAGGGCAGAGACGACACCCAAAGATCTCTGGCTTTTCCTGGGGGTTTTAGAGGTCGCTCCCACACCAAGGGACACAGGACAGAACATTCTCCAACTACGATTCCGGGACAGGCGATGCTAGCTGGTAAAAACATGCCTTCTTCAATTGTGAGCATTGTAAACTGCAAGCGCACCCCACAGACTCTGCAACTCCTTGGTTTGGGATGCTGCTCTTTAATCTGTGCCAGATACACATTCAGCGCTGACACTGACGATTTCAGTAATAACACACACAAGCAATTTCTGATTTTTTTTAGAATGCACGGTGGGATATTTTTTTGCAGTAGTCTGGAAACGTCAAAATATTTCCATATTGTCCTTCCTTTTTCCATTCTAATCCAGAACTGGAAAACAGCAAAATCAAACTGCACACTTTTCCATACTGTAGAGGAACCCTGATAAACGTATAAATAACCATTAAGCACAAAGTTTAATGTCACCTACTGAAGCTGAAGGACACCCAGCACAGAAGGGCACTATCTGTAGGACCATCCTTAAAAGGTGACGCACTTCCATGGATACGTGTCTGTCATTCAGCTGACTGAGACCCTCCCAGATCTATGTGGTTCGGTCCCGTCTCAGTACCGGAGATCAGTAAGAATGGCGACGGCACAGGAACGACGCCAGGGGGAACTCACAGGACGTGTCGTCGATCCACTCGATGTGAGCTGGTGGGTACTCCTTGAAATACCCGAAAATGTCCTGGGTGCTCATCTCGTCCACCCCGCAGACATGCAGAGCTTCGGCCCGCAGCTTGGGGATGGCTGCAGGGGAGGGGGGCAAAGGACAGCAAGTCAGAACCGGGAACACCAGCGTCGAGCCACGCAGTCACACCAGAAGTGTAATTTCCACTGCACGGTGTCCTTTTGCCATCTGACAGCACCTATGCTTAGACTTACCCTTCTTCATCATGTCCCTGTCCAGCACCACGTTCCTCTGGGCCAGGTTGACCTCAGCACGGAAGTGAAAGCGCCTGGCCCGCTGCTCCTTCTTCTCCACAGCCTCCTGTGACCACACAGAGACCCCCCCCTCAACAGTATAACAGTACAGCCCACTGCTGGCACCCAGTTCACCCTGCCATAACAGCACCTCCCAGGTTCTGCAAACCCAAGCCACTGCATTATGGTCTTGGAGGACCAAGTCCGACAGGTTTGCTCCAGCAAAGTACCAAGCCACTAGTTGTAGTAACAGGTGTTTTAACATCCTGTCTGAGCTTTTAATGGTGTGCAAAGAGCTGGAAAACTAACTGAATAGACAAGAAATGTAGATATTTGGGGGTCATTTAAGGTCTCCGTTTCGCCAGCACACAGTCGTCAGCTTACCTTAGACGTAACGTCGATGCCCGTGATGAAGGTTCCGGCTTTGTTTGCGTACCGCCTCCTGGGATCCTAGCAGAACATACGGACGCTTGGATTCGGTCACGCCATTGAGAAAATAAAAATGTAACAAGGCCAGGCATCGCCACAGAACATGGCATCGTGACGAGCCGGTACTACTGTACTGCCTCATCAGACAGCTTGCCGGTTAGATGGCAGCAGCCGGCGCGACCCGCGGGGACGCTTCAAACCGGCCGGTGCTCTAGCCCGCAGCCCCGCCGCAGCTAACGCCGACTTCCAACCTACGCGCGTCTGTTGGTAGATAACGGCTAAACTCGGGTTATAGCTTTAGTTCGCGTGCAGTTAGTCGCTAACTAGTTGCTTGTCACGGATTAGGGCAGACTGATCGCAGGACGTCCCGGCGCACGGCTAGCGTTAGCCTAATAGCAATGAATGGGGGACTGGCGGCTAGCCGGATAGCATGCTAACAGCCAGGCTTAGCATGCGGCTAACCAGCAGCTCCACGTCCGGGCAGATGGCGCCGTCGTGATCCGCACGCCCAGGAGGGCAGGGAAGAAGCCAGGCCTAACTTACCGGCATGAACTCTTTCAGGGCCCGCCGAACCGGAACGGCCTCACTCTCAGTCTCAATTTCCCCTTCCTCCACTTCCATGGGCTCCGGTTCGCGAGCATCTCGCTCAGAATCGGAGTCCGAATCCGGGCGATCGGAGGCGGCCTCCGACTTCACGGAAACGCGCAAGCTGCGTACGGCCGCCATGTCTCGGCTGCGCTCCGCTCCGCACAGACTCGAGGCAGGCCGGAGCGCGTGATCTGTAGTTGGAAGCACAGCGCCGCCTGACGGCGGCACGCGGAGGTGCAGAGCGCGCCGTTGCAGCGTGTTACCCAGCGCGCCATTCTCACTTGGAAGGTGCCTCTGATTTAGCAAAAAATCAGGTTAAAGAAGGAATTGCAGTACTGGGTATAGCAGGAAAGAATGACAGATAGTAATTTCTACTTGGATTAAAACATAAAGAAAGCACTGTACATTATATGATTAGATATCACTGTACCAACCAAGATTAAAGTCTGTTTTGGTACATGGAACACTTTGAAATACATAAGCAGAGTTTGATGTTTGCTCGTGGGGGCGATGAAGCGGGGGCATAAAAACAGCATCTTGTTTGCACCTTATCTGTTAACGCATGCATCTGATGCAGACATAATGTGTTATTTTGGCTAGGGTGCCAACAAACCGCTTATGCAAAGGTACATAGTGTTGGTGGTGCAGTTCGGATTCCAGGGGCGTCTGAATGGCAGGATCTCTAAACAATGTGGAACATAACTGGATTGTTCTGGGTTGGGGAGGGGGGGACAGTGTGATATGCACATATCACATTCTTTTCCACTGAAACCCTGTTCAGAGCCCAAAGACGAAAAAAAGAGAGAAAAGCTCACACAAAATACAACATTTTATTTGTAGTAAAATTTCCATTGCACATTACATACCCAAATATACATTTACATTACCTTTCTATTTAAATTAATTTTTACTCTGTAATTACATTTTAACATGACAACATAAAAGGAAATAAGCTAAAATAGCAATAAATATATTCTTTATACACACAATGCAGGCAGAAGGACTTTCTCTGTAGCATGAGAATTCTGCATCGCCAACCAAGACCTGGAAACCGTGTTTACATTCTATTCGCACAAGAGTAACACGTGTTATTTTGGTGACACACTGATCTTGAATAAAATGATATTTTCATGTCGACAATTGGGTTAGCTCGCTAGAGTGAAGGGTGTTATTAGAAATGTTATGTAACACACAACACGAGAAACAAAAATGGTTTACAGCCATCTTTAAAATAAAGTGTCAGTATGTGCTGTTTAATTGTCTAGACTTGAGGTATCTTGACTTTCATGTGTACTGTCTCTTTAAAACAACTGAGCAATTTATTGCACTGAATATCATACGTGTATGTAATCGTGCTTATATGTTACAGGTATGCATTCATTCTGATAATTTTTAAATGAATGTTAAATGAAGTAACTTTTTCCCCATCAGTCTACATTTTAGTGTAATTTGCACTGGTGACCACTAGATGGACCCGGAGCTCTAGAAACTGCACTTTATTGTTCATATAGCTGCATGCCATTTCGCAGGGTGAAGCCAATGGCGGCCGAACTTACACGGAACAACATTAGCGGCAGCAAGGGATAAAGTTTCAAGGCATTTAATGGCACTTTGCAGGGAGTTTCCTTTTATTAGTGATGAACGGAGATAGTGTTTGTTTTAATGACCAGAGTTAGGCCATTAAGAAGCAATGTCCCTGAGCATCACACAGAGTGTGATTGTGAGACAGGAATGAGCTGGAGTCTGTTAGAGGTTCTGATTGTGCTGATAGGAGACCAGTGGTCTGTACTACCAAATGGGGTTACTGGCTTATTGGGGTAACTTGTCGGATTTAAGGTACCACAATCTAAATGGACTTTACATTCGTTCACTTACATTTTGTCCAGACTACCTTAAATCCGTAAATTTACCCGATAAGCCAGTAACCCCGCTTCATAGTACAGGCCACTGGCCTGACACTGAGCCCCGCCCTGTCATTTCTGTAAGTCTTTGGTGAGATTTGGAATGACACTGGTGCTGTGCTTCTTACATTTCCAACTGCATCACTCTACTCTCTCTGAACATCGTCACAGCAGCTAAAAGCTAAAAGTTCAATGAGACCACAAAGAATTCAAGGCTACACAAAATCTGAGACGTTACTAAGAGACGAAACTAGAGGAAGCTTAGCTTGACAAAATGCAGAGCTGACTACTGGAGCATTATCTAATTAAATCATTAATTGCTTGCTGTTGCTCTTTCACTTGGCAATGTCATGTCAAATTGTTTTGGACAATCATAGCCAGATTGGTAACGCCAAGTGAATTTGTGGCAACAGCTTCATTGCCGACGCGCAACATCTTTCTAAACATTTTGGACGATGATCCTCTTCTGTTCTTGGTTGAGGACAGTGCGATAATTACATTAACCTTAAGAGTTCCTTCTTCAGTGCTTCCAGCTTCTGAAGTGGTCTCTTCTAGTATGACATCACCCCATTCTCACCAGCTGCCTGGGACAGTGGAGAAAATGGAGACAGTGTACAGAACCAGAGTCTGAACAGCAGGGGAGCTGTCACAATCACAGGACAGTGAGGAGTGTCACAGGAGACCACAGGACCAGACCGCGCAAAGACGCATGGGAAGAAGATCCGACTTACCAGCAACTCTGTCTTCTGTACATAACTGCTCTAGTGTCCCTAGAGGATGAAGTGAAATCAGTTAAATAAATGGTCTTGTACTGAGCTGCAGTATAGAGTCTACACAGATACACAGATATACACAGATACACAGACACAGAGACACACAGAGATACACACAGAGATACACAGATACAGATATTCACAGAGATACACAGAGACACACAAAAATACACAGAGACACACAGATACACAGAGACACACAGATATACACAGAGACACACAGATACACACAGAGATACACAGAGACACACAGAGACACACAGAGATACACAGAGACGCACAGACACAACCACACCTGTATTTTGTGGGGACCATCCATTAATTTCTATGGGCAAAACTCTAATCCCAACAATGACAACCTTAACCGCTACCTAGCCCTAACCTTAACCATAAGTAACCAAATAAAATACAAAACTTTTGGCATTTTTTTTTAATGTAGTCAAAGATTTTTATAGAACTGAATTTCCGCTTGTGGGGACCGAAAAAGTGGTCCCGCAACATCAAAATGACAGGTTTTTATCATATCCAAGGGTCCCCACAATGTAATGTATATCTGACCCATAGACACACACACACATACGCAGACTCCATGTCTGTACTCACTGCCGTAGAGTGGCTCAGCTTGTCAAAGCGAAACTTTAAGTTGGACCTCGGCGACATCTTACTCTTTACATCTTTCAAGGAGAGAAGATCATGTCATCATCAGTGGACTCCTGTCCGCCATGTCACTGCTGTGTGCTGGCATTAGGGGAGGGTTGGGGGAAAGTTACCTGTGGGACTGCGGCACATGATGGCTGGTGCCACAAGGCCGTCCACACCGAGGGAGGGGCTGTACACAGATGAAGAAGCCATGGAGGGTTGGCTGCTCTGGGGGAGGGCGGGGGGGGTACTTTTTGTTATTAACCTTGTTTGACGCTATTAATAATCAACACCAGGCCACGCCCACCTCAGTACTAGTGTTAAGCTCCTCCCCCAGTCCCTCCCCAGGCCACACCCACCCCAGCACTGCTGCTGTCCAACTCATCGAGGACCTCGCCCTCCCCGGCAGCGCTGCTGAAGCTGCTGGTACTGCTGGAAGAACGGGAGATGTTCGTCCGGCCGGTGCACTCCTTCAGCTTGCTCGGAGGCCTGCGGGGTGAGGGGCGTGGCCACTGTTTAGCCCTGACATCTATCTATATCTATATCACTCACCCATTACTCATATGCGGCTATTCACCTCTCCTTATTGGGGCAGATCTCTGGAGAGCTGGGGTTAGACAGGGTATCTGACCTCACTTCCTGTGACACACGGCAGCTGTCCGAGCTCTTCTGGTCACTATGGAAACAGAGGCAGCCGCTCAGCACTGAAATACTGGGTTTGAAATGCCTTGAAGACGCTGGTGTGACGGACCTACCTGCGGGCATGCCTGTCCGTCTGGTTGTCCGAGCTGGAATGGAGGCGTGGGAACAGACCTGATCTCCGCTTTACTGGGCTCCTTAGTGGGGACTTGGCTGACAGCACAGGGGGCTGGATACGGAAAAGGTGGGGAGGGCGGTGTCTCACCAATCTGCCGAAGCACCCATCCCTGCGAGCTCTAAAGCACCTGAGCAAACTTCAGTCCAAAAGCATGCCCGTTGTGCCCTGCTCTGCCCCCCGCCTCCCCCTCACCGTGTAGGTGCTTTTTGTGCACTCCATGCTGTTCTGTGGCACCCCGCTTCCGAGGCCTGGGCCACGGTGGCGATGGGACACCGCCACTGTCTCCATGGAGTGGCTACGGACCCGCATGGCTCTCTGGGTAGGGAGGGGAAATGGAACAGAGAAGAAGATTATGGGTAAAGTAACTCACCACTCTATAAACACTGCACTAAGTGATGGACAGAAAGAAAAATATTTTAGATGCCTCTTGGCTAAAAGTATATTTTAATGAGCATTTTACAACCATCATAAACATGTCAAACTGTCAGAACCATCCATCCATCTTCCACCTGCCAGTTTAGCCAGTACAGGACCATGGGAGCTGGGCATCTATAGCAGGAAGCACAAGGCTATGACCTCCTCGGCCATGATGGACTGTCAAACCGCACCATCCAACCCAAGACGTGGCTGATGTGGTCAGGAGTGATATATACAAAGTAAGTCACTGGAAATTGTGAGCTTTGTGCTTGGTGCTGAACATGGTGCAGTAAACAGTGTCTCTAAGGTAGGACTGTGACAAAACTCATTAGGTGGTTGGTGATGTCACTGGACAAAAACAGCCTTTGTCTCTGAAGGTGTGTTTTGGTGCCTGGACCAGAGCTGGAATGTTGTGTTAAGCTCAGAACTGGCCTTTCCGCCTGACTCCTTACCAGAGGATGCATCATTTCCAACCCCAATGGTTCTGTAGTGCAGTGTTTCCCAATCCGGTCCTCGGGGACCTGCAGACAGTCCATGTTATTGCTCATTCACAGCTCTTGGTAAAATGAGGACTGTCCGGCAGGGAGTTGGGATGGAGCAAAAACGCGGACTGTCTGCAGGCCTCCGAGGACCAGGTTGGGAAACACCGCTGTAGCGAGATCTTTAAGTGTTCAGTGCCTGTGTTAGTGACCCTGTTCCCTTCCTGCTCCCATCTGCTGCTGAAAAGGAGGCTGGAGAATCAAGCTCTGGGCTCCTCTGAAGTGACTGAAATGTGATTCTGTTGAATGAGTTACTATCACACAGTGTCACTGGGGAGGTAAAATGACTCTGCCTATACAGCAGAGGGCGACATTTAGCAAACTTTAGGATAAGCTGAAAGACAAAACAACAAAAACTTTAAACAAAAAACAATATGTTTTATTGGTATTACATGTTGATATCAATGACTGTTTTTTCTAGAGCAGCTGAGAGAGATAGCAGACAGAAACTGCCACTGCACAGATCAGCACAGCGCCTCCTGTGGGTGTGGAGGTCGCATTGGACAAGAACTTCCACACTGCCTGTGAAGAGCAAAAGGCCATACCATCAAACATGGGGCTGGGGGGTGGCATGGGACTCCCACCGCAGTGTGTACTTTGGTAGGGGCTCCTGCATTCATGCTTCTTGCAGCATTTAGGGTGAAATATATGGTCCACCATATATGTTTTCTGTAGCTGGGGAGACAGACAGTAGCCCCACCTTGAAGGACTCCAGCAATCCGCCATGGCCGCCATTCTCCAGCCTGTCCTCATCGGAGCCAAGCCCCAGGCCGTGGCCCAGCGCTGCCAGCGTTTGGCAGTGTAGTTCATCGTGGAGGTTATCCAGCAGTGCAGTCCGTGTCCGGCCCTGACACAGGCAGGCAGACACGTGGCTTTATTACACATTTGCGCAAACACACACACTACACATACACACACATGCAAACACATGCATACACAGACACACATGCAAACACACACACACACAGACACACACAGTAACACACACATACACAGACATACACACACAGACACACACAGTAACACACACACAGACACACGCAAATACACACAGACACACGCAGAGATACAGAGACACAGACACTCGGGCTATATTACACACACACACACACACACACACACACACTTGGGCTTTATTACACACACACACACACACTTGGGCTTTATTACACACACACACAAACACATTTGGGCTTTATTACACACACACACACACACACACACACACACTCCATTACTGCTGCTCACTTCCAGCTTAGCGAACTTATCCGACTTGTAGCAGGCAGTCTCTGCGTTGATCAGCTTGGTCAGCAGGAACTCCCGAAATTCTGGACCCTAATATTTGTGTGTGGGAGGGAGAGGATCCCAGCAGTGAAGACACAGTTCACGTCCCTGCCGTAGTACCCTAAATCTGAGGGCGACAGCGGGGATTCCCTGTGTCCCTCCCCTACCTTCTTGAAGACTGCTGGGTTAGGGAGAGGCGGGCCAAAAGGTGGGACATCCTCTCGAGCTGTGACAGACACCTGCAATCAGAGAAAGAGTCTAGTCTGCCCATTTTCTCTCTGCACACGTAGCAGTTGCAAAATGAGTTTCCAATGTGTCCACAAAGCGGCGATGGTGAGCTGTACATTATTTTAAAAATATTACAGAGGGAGTTAGTACCTTGTATGTGGTGTGAGCTGTGCAAGCGTGCTCCACCTGGACCAGGATGTAGGCATGCAGGAAGTTGGAGGCGATCATATCGGGAACAAAGGGTGTGGACTCTTCCTGGAAGATGACCGCCACAATGTCGTTGCCGATGTGCCGTTTCCGCTGTAGCTGAAGGGGATCAGTAAACACTTAATTGCCATGGCAACATTCACGCACTTGCGTATGAGGAAGAAATGAAGGCTTAGGCAGCTAATTACAGCTGTTTATTGATGGCCTCTGGTTGATGCTGTGGGCTCCCAGGCGGGCAGCCTACCTGCTGTGCGTCCCCGTCCGTATATGGGAGTTTGGTGGAGACGTGGAACATGATCTCCCTGCGGCGGAAGACCGTGTAGACAGACTGCGAACCCGTCTGTCCATGGGACACGTCTAACCCCCCACGGAACCTGAGAATGCACCAAAGCAAGGGGGTGTAACAGGAGTGCCTCGGTACCCTGCTTATTAACACTAACCAACAGTAACGAAAGCATTGGTGCTAAACGCCCGTGACGGAAAGTGGATGCGATGGAGGATCGACTCGCGCGGCGCTATGACTCTTACCCCTTAAAATCCTGCAGGTCCATGCAATCTCCCAGCAGACTGAGGAGCTCTTTAAAGGCAGGAGTCTCCGTGTTGTTCCCGAACAGCTCCTCCTCTGTGGTCTGTAGGGGAGGCAGGGAGCTGATTCTGTGTTGGCCTGCAGGGCTGTCACACGCACATAACCGCCACGCCACGCACCAGTAAGCAGTACAGTCACAGCTAATGCTAAAGACACCCAAGTAAGCAAACTGGCCCGCTCAGCATTTAATGCAGAAAACATTCCCGTTTCCTTTCAGAAACCTGGATCTGCAGCCAGCCAATCATATCCCAGAACTGGAAACACTCACCTGGCCAAATGTCTGGTAGATCACCCCGAACTTGAATGTGTTGTTAATCTCATGCTCATCATAGCTAACTATGAGCTGGGATGCCTAGGAGTGTGAAGGTAAATGCAGATATTCCCGGGTTACCACGGTGACGGAACACAGCACTATGTAATCCAAAGCCAGAACTGCCCCTCAGAGTCAGTATTGATTGAATCAATGAGATCCTATAAGCACTTAGAGCTAGTTATCATTCCGGTGGTGCTATGGGTGTGTTTATGTGTGGGCCCAGGTGCATGCTGGGAGTTTGACTCACTCTGGGGTACAGGACTGGGTTGAACTTCAGACCAGGCACATCGTCGCAGAACAGCTGAAATGCAGAGCCCCCCCCCCCCCACACAGTACGGTTTTAAAACTGACAGCAGGTGGACAGCGTATGGGTATTAAGATGGTGGTGAGAAGCTGGGGAGTACCTTGGCTATCTGAGGGATGCTGGGCAGCTGGGAAAGGCCCTCCAGGTGAATGCGGTCATGCAGTGTCTTCATGCGAGACCTGAAGGTAGGATCAGGTGAAGTCAGCCCTCGCTCTTCCCTCCTTGAACCTCTCCAATTGCAAGCCTATTAGTGAGCAATGAGTCTCTGAAGGACCACCCAGTGAAGAGGGAAAATGCCTTGGACACCAGACAGGTCAGAACTCAGCGTGTACTGCCGGATCATATGTCACACATGACCACCTGACACGCCCTCATGACAGATTAGGGATTGCGTCTGCATCACAACACCTCCTGACTATGATCGGCGATCGGTCCCTCATCGCAGCACCTCCTCACTATGATTGGGGTTCGCGTCTGCATCACAGCACCTCCTGACTATGATCAGGGATCAGTCCCTCATCACAGCGCCTCCTGACTATGATCAGGGATCAGTCCCTCATCACAGTACCTCCTGACTATGATCAGGGATTGGTCCCGCATCACAGTGCCTCCTGACTATGATCAGGGATCAGTCCCTCATCACAGCGCCTCCTGACTATGATCAGGGATTGGTCCCTCATCACAGTGCCTCCTGACTATGATCAGGGATCAGTCCCTCATCACAGCGCCTCCTGACTATGATCAGGGATCAGTCCCTCATCACA
>JAODJX010000039.1:19555339-19565733 GCA_026776945.1 Isichthys henryi | reverse complement strand
CCTCCTGACTATGATCAGGGATCAGTCCCTCATCACAGCGCCTCCTGACTATGATCATGGATCAGTCCCTCATCACAGCGCCTCCTGACTATGATCAGGGATCAGTCCCTCATCACAGCGCCTCCTGACTGAGATCAGGAATCGCTCCCTCATCACAGCACCTCCTCACTACGATCAGGGATCGCTCCATCATCACAGCGCATCCTGGTCGAGTGGTCCACCCAACCTGAGAATGATCCGCAGGTATTCCTGCCCTTCCACCTCCTCATGCTTCAGGGACATTATGAGGTTTCCCAGGCCACTCGCCGTGCAGTAGAAGTTCAGGTGCTCCTGCGTAAGGATGGGAGAGAGAGGAGAGAGCATAAAGCAGTCCACCCAACCCAGCGAGGCTCCCTCTTCAAGCTATTCACTCCACAATTAGATCAGAGTTCTTCTCTGGCACTCAGGAGACCGATACGCCACTGTTTCATTTCCATCAGCGATCCAGAACAGCCAGTACTGTCACCCAAAAACATCCATCTCCTGTAATTCTGCATGACCCAGAGAATCATTAAACTCTGGTAATATGACACCAGGCAGCCTCACTGCTATTAAGCAAATTCAAATTAGTATTTAAGAATCTAGATTTAAGTGGCGCCGGGTACCAACTGACAGACAGGGTCAGCTGTCACATAACTGAGCAGCCACTGCAGTACTAAATATATCCTAATGTCAGCTACCCAAAACAGGTAACGAGTCCCCTGCCCTCACCCTGCCCAGGAAGTGCTTGCGGTATGCCCGGGCCGTGCTGTTACACTCCAGTCGAAAGCCTAGGCCACCCTCGGGGCCACGTCCCTCTCCATCGTCCTCGTCACACAGGCTGCTGTCGGAGGACGTGGGGGTGCCAGCGCTGGCTTCCGTGTCCTCGATCCAATAGCCCCCGAACTGGGGCAGGATCACCTGGGGGTATGGGCTGCCTTTCTCCAGGACCTGAGGGTGAGAAATAAAAAACAAGCCCTTACTCATCATGACAGCTAAGCTTGGGTTTGACTACAGCTCTCCATGCATCCACCTCCTGAGCCTGCTCATTCTATTCAGGGTTGTGGAGGAGAGGGCTCCTATGGGCACAAGGCAAGGGTCACAAGATGGGTGCCAACCCGTCGCAGGGCACATACACACACACTATTCACTCTCACATGCACAATCTACAGGCAATTTGGTAACTCCAATTAACCTCAGCACGTTTTTGGACTGTGGAGGGAAACTGGAGGACCTGAAGGAAACCCCATGATGACACAGAGAGAACACGCGAACTCCGCATGCATAGAGCCATGGAAGAGATTCGAACGCTGGTCCTAGGGGTGTTCGCCGCCCCACGACAACTAAGAAACGTCATAATTAGCTGGCGAGCTTTACCATTATTGCATCGGATACACATTGTCTGTGTGCGTGTGTGTGTGTGTGTGTGCATTTGTGTGTGTGTGCATGCGCAAAGCCTTACCTCCTCAATCCGCGGGTATGGAATGTAGTCGTCCTGTAAGGGAGACAGCTCAGATTGATCACAGCACCAACTCAACAAAACACAGCCGCGCACCTTCAGCAACCACTAACGGATCTGTCTTGATCACATCTACCTTGTTAAAATGGATCATGCCGGTGTTTGGATGTAAGAAGAAAGCACATCGAGAAAGCACATCACCACTGGCACGGTGCGGAGGCCACACACTGATACACAAAGTAAACAACTAATAACAGACAATTAACAAAATCGAAAACGGCTTTAACGTCTGCCAGATCTTAGCCCTGTAAGACCCCAGGTGATGACACAAACTCCATGTTTGTGTGCAGTTGTCTTTGAAATGCAGACTCCTCTACCTTCATCTCAGTCCCTTTATGCCAGTGAACTGAGGACCAATCAGTTTCAATCCAAACATTCTCAGCTGCAGAGACTCACAAGGCTGTTAAAGCATGCCCCGTGTTGGTAGCCGGCTCTGGGCACCGGGGCGGGCACAGCTGGGGTGCTACACGCGGCTAACACCTTTAGCGGAGCTGCCTACACAGCCAAGCACACGGATAGCACGCAGACACGTGAGCACGCGGCACGCCGGCACTCTCGTCAGACCTTGTGCTTCTGGGAGCTGGCTGTCATCTCCTCAGTTTTTGGGGCCTGCTTAAGAGTGGAGTGGGTTTTGTGGGGCAGACATGACAGCAACGCCTTCACATCAATTGCTACAATCTTCCAAACACATTTGTTTTAGCCCATTGACATTTTAAGGCTGACAACAGGCCCTCCTCACCATCAGAAACAGCTCGTTCATCGTGCATTTATACCACAAATCATTTTATGCGACAGGAGAGCAGCACAGCTGCTGTTTGTCATTGTCACTGTTGTCATCTGTCTCCAGTGCTACTATGAGCAACGGTGCTGATCACAAACCAGCCAGCAGGGGGAGTCATCCGCTCCATCTCACACTACATAAGAAGTTCTTACGGCCCCACTGGCCTTCAGAACTGGCGGCCTGGGATACGCCGCATCTTCAAACCCAAAGGCAGCTCATGAGTTTTCTACACTCATTCTGGGCTGCAGTGTGAACTCCCCATATCAGGAGTCCAAGGATGTTTCAAGTACGTTTTGTGAATGTTTTTGTTTCTGGAATTAAATAAATTTACTGGCCATGGCTTTAACAATGAACGGAAAGCTGATACAACATAATCTACACCCAAGAAGCACATATCTTAATCCTTATCAGTGTTTAACGTTGACTTTAACATCACTGGTGAAGAGTGTGCCACTGGGTTAATGTTAACTGAGTTCAGTTACTGAGCATGGATTTGGTTCTGGGTCACCGCGATCCGGGAGCACGGAGTCTTACCTGCATCCTGTCCAGCATGTCAAAGAACTCGGCCGACTGTGAGACAGAGAGAGAACAAGGGTGAAGGTTAACACCCAAGACCCCTGATCAAGCTCGTTTGGACAGTCAACTAATTAGGCCCTTTATCTCTCACCATATTGCAGACCAGAAGTTCAACTCATTAAGCTACAGCCCTCACAATATTCCGAGCTGACGGGCCGCCTCATTAGGCTACTCATACTTAGCATTACTCTGTTACTTGCATGGCATAGAACTGGCATTATTTACATATTTTAAAAAGGACCTTTAATTACTAAAATGTTTAAGAAGTATATTGCTATCTGTATCAATGTCCAAAAGCAGGTAGGGCCATCTGCAAACCACCACGTATCCCACAATGCCACACTTCTTGTCTGACGAAAGGTGTCCTGCACCACAAATGGGAGTCACACATCCAAGGGCCCAATGCGGAAATTCACCCCGGGGCCTTGCTGCAGATGCCATGGTGACGAGCATAAAGGAGAAACAGGCATCCCAGGAGGCACTGGGTGTGTAGGACAGCCGTCACCGGGGGAAATTTGGCACCTGATGGCAACATTCCTAACTGCTCTGAAGAAAACAGGTTCAGCGCTGAAGAGAAAACAGCAACAAGGAGGAATGTGGCAGTAAAAGCAAAAGAGAGGAATGAGGATATTAAGGTTAATGTGATAAGGGGAGCATCTGCCTTAAAGGGATCCTGTGAAAAACAGAATTAAGGTAGAACCTCACTGGCCTTTAGAAACACAGGCAGGCCACAGTAGCCTCGTTTCCACCAACGCGCTGCCGGTGCCGGACTTTATGTGGCACTGGTTCCACATGTCTCCACCGCAAAAATATGGCCCTGGGCCAGGAAAAACAGCTCCAGCACGGCACCACAGAAAAGCTGGGCTCAGAATGTCGCACCGTAACGTCAGCAAAAGTGGGACGGGCCACGTGTCCAAACCGAACGCATACCCGGGAATCCAATCCATAAAGGATATAGTCAGTCAAATAATGGTGGTGTGAGAATAAAGTAACACACACACACACACACACACACAGAGCCTATGGAGACAAAACGTTGTAAAATAAGCTTAAAATAGTATTGATTGTATTTGCTGAAAATATTTTACATAAAATATATTTTATTTTACATAAAATATTAACTTCCACTAAAACACTTGTATGATTCACAGAAATTATGCAACATTACATTGTGTTTTTTTATTCTGTGAAAAATAGAAGATTATTATTAAATCTGGCCACAGATTAAAGTAAAGTATAAATATTGTGGCATTCGAGTGGCGAAGGCAGCGAAGTTCAGTTCTTAACAGACACTTTTGTTGCCCTAACGTTAATAGGACAGCGGTAAAACGGCGAGAGAGAACAAACTCACACAGAGACGAAACGGAGACAAAAGTGGATACAGTGGTATGAGTCGTACTCAAAATAAATCCAAAAAACGAAATACAGATAAACCTTTACTTTCACTTTTACTTCCGTTCTCTTTTGAAACTGGTGGAAACGCAAGCTGTTTCTCAAAAGGCACCAAGTGAGAACCAGCCCAGCACCGGCACCAGAACCAGCTCCGCGTTGGTGGAAACGAGGCCAGTAGTTTAGAGTAGCGGCATGCAGACGGCCGTCACCACATGTCACTATCACCAAACCCAGGTAAGACAGCCACGCTGAGGCCCTGGCACTGAGCTTCGTCAGATTCGTGTGGATTATGGGAGAGGAGGCGTGTCCTTTGAGGACAGCCAGCGGGGGCCCCTGGGATATAACAAGCGAGCAGAAGGAGGAGGACCGACAATATGTCAATGTTTAACGTGGCGCTGATCCATGAGCAACGCGCCCAGCTCGCTGTGTCAATACAGGTCGCTGGGTCAGATGGGCGACAGGTGTGGACCCAGGACCGCCCCCACACCACAGAGCGCCTGGGGAGCTGGGATCCAGCACCCGCCGCTGGCCGCTTCCCACTGGCATTCATCATCATGGCCGTGAACCAGACCGTCTGCCAGCAGGTGCACGTGCGCATGATGCTCGCTTGCTGCCAGGGTCACGTTCTCGCACAAGAGCACAGCAGATAAGTTGAGAAAACACAGTGCAGTAGGCACCCCAGCCACTACCCTGCCTCGTTTGATTGGCAACTCACTTCTCTGTGGACCACCACAGTTTGAAGGGGGTGTAACCACCTGCTGCACCCCACCCCCCTAACCCCACCTCCCTATCCCCTTCCCCCATTTCGTACAGAACTGCGCATATATGTCCACTGTCAACTGGCATGTAAACACATGGCTTCCATATGCAACTCATACTCACAAAACATATACTCAGCAGAAACACAACATAGATACTCACTACACACATAAACACACAAACAGCTGATGTGAAGAGCACATTCATACTGTTTCATACAGGAAACATACCCATTACACCTGCATGTACAGGTAACAAATACGTTTGATAGAAACACACGTTAGACACACGTTTGCAGTAATACACACTCACATATGCACATTATTCCATGGCCTGCTGGCTTCCTACTTCGTCGGAGGTGATTACTAAGCCGAATCTCTTCCCTTTGTCTCCTCTGGGTGAAACGCTTCCCCTGCTGTCCAGGGCAGTGCAGCCGCTCATCAGCTAGGTGTCCTACCACCGTCTTGCGACCACCCCGCGGTCTGGTGCGGCTCTGCGCTGCCCCCACCCTTTCTCTCACATTTATTTCCTGGAGAGCCGTCGGTCAGCTTATTTCAGTGACAATCAGGGTGTAAGACTTTCATTTCTTGTTTTCTGTCTTCATGTTGAAACCGGGACGGTCGCATTAGGTCCAAATAAAAGGAGGCTCTCCCCGGGACTCCTCCCACACACACACACACACAAACACACACACACACACACACACTACCAGTCTGACAAGCCGTGCGGTGTGTGAGTATGTGATCTTGGTCAATAAGGAATCTGCATTGTTCTGCCTGTTCAGAAGGTTTCTTTAGGGAGTCTCAGACAGGGGCCGCCTCTCTCTACTCAGGGTGACGTGCCATGTTAGTGACTACACTGGGGGGGGGGTCATTTGACCAGGCGCGTGGCAGCCTCCGGCCATGTGACGATCCCTCGGCTGTACCAGCACCCACGCCCTTCCAAGCCTGATCCAACAGCAGCTCTGACATTACATTCATTAATTACTCTTAAACTGTCTACCTGCATCTGTCCCATTCCCAGCTTACTCACATATGCTCTCTGATTAAGCTCAAGGTCATACCTTTCCCTAAACACATCTTTCTGCCACTTCAATTGACTGGCTACATTTTTTACATTTATTTCTCTTATCCCTGCAGTATAATATCTGTCACTTGTTGACATGTAATACCGCAGTGAATGTTTAAAAATCCAGTGGTCATTCGTCTTGAGTTTCCATAATCTTTTACCCTAATAGGTCACCTTGAATGAGTAATGACAATGTCAAATTTCCCAAGAGCCTCTAGTTCTCAGGCCAGCAGCTGGAGGGCGGGTTGCCGGTGAGCCTTGACCATATCACCTACCTTCATGGTGGGTGGCGCTGTACGAGGAGGTGAAGGGGAACCATCCCCTACAGGCACAATGGATATGGTCTGAACATCCTGCTTCCTGTAACAAAAAAGACCAACATAGATATAGAGGGCAACAGAGTACAGTGTACTGAGTAACAGACAGTATGGTGTAGAGAGTAACAGACAACATGGTGTAATGAGTAAAGGGTAATGAGTAACAGACTGTTACAGACAGTTCTGTTTGGCCAAGGAACTGTGGGAAGGAATGTACTGTGTAATGAGTAACAGACAGCTTAGTGTGGAGAGTAACAGGTGGTACAGTGTAACAAGTAACAAAGAGTACAGTGTAATGAATAACAGAGAGCTTAATGTGAAGAGTAACAGGTAGTACAGTGTAATGAATGACAGACAGCTTAATGTGAAGAGTAACAGGCAGTACAGTGTAATGAATAACAGACAGCTTAATGTGAAGAGTAACAGGCAGTACAGTGTACAAGCAGAATGGTGTAGCCAATTGCGCTCTATGCTTTCTGTCTGAGGCATGTTTGGAGGGATAAATGCCATTGGTAACAGCTGGATACACACTAGACAGAACAAATGCTGTCTGTGCAAAGTAACAGTGTGAATGCAAAGTAACTGTGGCTTTACACATCTTAGCCGTTAATTGTGAGGCATACAACTCTCCAAGTACAGTTTACATGCTAGCCAGGCGTGAAGGAAAGCCAAACATGCGGCCAGCTGACACGTTCGCCCAGACGGCCTGGATGAGTGTTTACTACAGGCCATACACTTTATGGAGACTCCAATAACTTTCTCCCTTTTGACGAACTTGCCGAAACCCAGGAACCTAGGAGTGTTACCGTGTGCTCTGGAAAGGATCCAACACAGGTGACACAGCCAGTTGATGCAATGTGACTGGGGACTGAACACAAGTCATTCTGAAGTATTTTAAGACGACACTTAGTAGATGCTTGTCTAATTAGCGTAATACCTCCAATGTGGTCAAACCGAAACACAAACCAACCTTCAGGGAAATGAGAGACACTTTCTATTACATTGCCAGTCAATATTTCTGTCCTTTAATGGCAGCTGTTGAGGGTGTTGGTATGTGCTGCTGGCCTGCAGGCACTCAGTAGACATCATGTCCTAATCTGGAGACTACAGGTCATGCTCCACCCCAATAAAGAGCTCTTAACATTTTTTTCCATTTGAATCAACACAATCAAGTCACTGTCCACAAATTGAGCTTCGCCCTGTGAACACTAGAGGGCAGTGGTCTCTCCATTGCTAACGTCTAATTGCGAAAAAATGATGTTGACAGAAGCCACTCGTTGGCACAGCATGATGAGCAGAATTAGTCAAATGAGGCGACTTTGGGTGCGAGCTGGGATCCGTGCCAAAGACTGCATTATTCAGTCAGGCCCTGAGACTTGGTTATTTTCCCCTTCAGCCAACTGAGATGATTTCACATGGCTGAGACAGAATAAGTGGTATGATTGCACCTAATTCCAGCTGTTTGTGTCGAACATAAAGGCAACGTCCCTGCAATCACTGACAGAGAGATTAAAAAGCACGCAAACACAAGGTGTATGTGTGCCTGTGTCTCTGCCTGTGTGTGTGTCTATGTCTCTGCCTCCGTGTGTGTGTGTCTGTGTCTCTGCCTGCGTGTGTTTGGCTGTGTGTGTGTATGTGCGTCTCACAGAGAGCAGACACAGCTGAAGGCATGCAGCAGTACCTGCATATTTATTATACTATAGGGGTCCTGTTCCGTAGTTTTAGGCGATTATGATGAACAGCATTTTCACGCAGAAAATCGCTCTCACTCAGAGCAACACATTATTGCTTTAAACAGCCATTCAAACATAGAGACATTCAGATTTTAGTCCACACACTCACATGACCTTTTGTTGCTAGTCCGTCACATCAACTAATCTGACCTGATCTGCCAGTGACACACCTATGTACCTATTAAGGTAGACAGCATAATGACTAAGACACACACACACATACACACACAAATCCCTATACAAAAATGTTCTCAAAGCAAACACACCCAACAGCATACCGTGTGTGTGCGCCACCTAAGTTTGCTGAATAAACACACATAACTCTTAGTGTGTATTTCAGCCGAATGCTTGCTTGTGTGCATGTGTCTGATGCGCTCTTTGCTCTCATTTCCACGGTAATTAAGCAGTTCCTGGTCGGGGCGGGGCTGTGGATGGTGCGCAGGCAGGATGGGGGGGGGAACGCTGCTGAGGAAGACTTGGGCACAGGCTCAGGGGAGATATCAGGGAGAAGGTCAGACTAACGCTGAGTCACCGTGTATGGAAGGGCCCTAGAGGTGCGTGCGCACACACACACACACACACACACAGGCAGAGACACACAGACTCACTCACTCACACACACACACACCCCTATAGTCTGACACACACTGACACAGAAAGAAACAGATTAACACACTTCTACTTACAGTCCTACAAACTGAGAACCTTTAATAAAAAGATGCAAAAAATGACAGGAATAGTGAAAAAGGAATGTAACTTCCTCAGTGAATAATCCTCTCCTCTTAATCATCCATCCTATATTCCATATCAGTCCCCTGCCATCACATTCTGCATCTCATTATGTTCGAATAAATAATAAGCGAAGCACAAAAGTTTATCTAGGGTCTGGGTGGTCCTGCTTTCTGCCTTTAATGTTACAGGCAGTTAGGTTCAGGGCTCAGCATCCAGTACCCGGGGGCAGTCTGGATCAGGGCCCAGTGTCCGGTTCCCGGGGACAGTTGGGTTCAGGGCTCAGTGCTAATATAATTAAGTATTCTGCACATGGGCACAAACCCCAGACCTACTGTTACACCATTATAAATTATCATGTCAATATCATGACCATTATCTGTCATCACTCTGATCTGCCATCATCAAAGTTGGGCTCCGCCATCAGTACAATCTGTGACCATCACCCTAGAATAACCAACATGACCCATATTACTGTATCTATGGTCATTGCTCATCAAACACATTCTGTCCTCATCGCCTCCAACGCCACGCCACCATCATGACCCCGGGGTACTAACCTGAGCGCTAACCTAATGAGCCAAACATCAGGGTTAAGGGTCTGACCCCGGGGTACTAACCTTAGCGCTAACCTACAGTGTCACCAACAAAAGCAGGTTTTTGCCTACCACAGGAAAACAGCAGCAAACCCCTCTCTCTCCTGGAGTATAGCTATGTTTACAGGGAGGAAGAGGTAAGGAGTGCACTGATACAGTGCATTACTGCATGCACCACACGAAAACCACCTTAGGGATGAGGAATTGAGTGCAGCTGGTGAAACCGCAGGACCGTGCTGACTGAAGTAGAATGGAAAAGTGTGAAGTTTCTTCTGGAGGCTGGAGTGCCAATCCTGCCACCAACAACCCCCCTCCCCCCAATTTTCCCGGTGGAAATGTAGGTTAATGTCATACCCAGGATGGAGCAACGGCAGGTTAAGGACCTTGCTCAAGGGCCCAAAGGAGTAGAATCACTCCTGACATTCATGGGATTTGAACCAGTAACCTTCTGATTGCTGGCACAGATACCTGGTCTCAGAGCCGCCACTCGGCCTCAAGGCTAATGAAGAAATCCTACCTGCCAGCTTAATATTGGTGGTCTACATGTGAAGCATGTATATTGTCCTCATATCAGGGTGACATATCAGTGTGCTTAAGGGCTGCCTGTACAACCTCAGACAGATGTAACCACCACTTAAGACTAATTCAATTATATTGATATAAAACCGGTTATTTTAATGGTCTGGGAATTGTAGAATGTAAACATTCAGAAACTTTAAGTGCAAAACAAGAAGGCCATTTATTTATGAATAATCCATCCATCCATCCATAATCCATCCATCATCTCCCGCTTAATCCGAGGTCGGGTCGCGGGGGCAGCAGTCTCAGCAAGGCGTGTTGGTGGGATTGAGGAGGTCTTCGAAGTATTCCTTCCACCGACCCACAACGTCCCGAGCTGAGGTCAGC
>JAODJX010000039.1:19527498-19540828 GCA_026776945.1 Isichthys henryi | reverse complement strand
GCTCCATCCTTCCCTCACTCGTGAACAAGACCCCGAGATACTTAAACTCCTCCACTTGGGGAAGGACCCCCTCCCCAACCCAGAGAGATCACTCCACCCTTTTCCGGCTGAGGACCATGGTTTCGGATTTGGAGGTACTGATTCTCATCCCAGCCGCTTCACCCTCGGCTGCGAACTGCTCCAGTGAGAGCCGAAGGTCACGGTCCGATGAAGGCAACAGAACCACATCATCTGCAAAATGCAGAGACCTAATCCTGAGGTCACCAAAACGGACACCCTCAACGTTCTGGCAGTGCCTAGAAATTGTCCATAAAAAAACATGAACAGTATCGGTAGCCCTGACGGAGTTCAACCTTCACCAGAAACGAGTCCGACTTACTGCGGGTTCGGGAATTGCCACCGCGACAGACACCGGTCACCTTGCGGCCACAGCTCTGGTCAGCGGCCTCCACAATGTAGGCATGGAACATGGCTCATTCGGACTTAATGTTCACCGCCTCCCCCGGGATATGGGCGAAGTTCTGCCGGAGCTAGGAGTTGAAGTTCATTCTGACATGGGATTCTGCCAGATGTTCCCAGCAGACCCTAAACATACGCTTGGGCCTGCCAGGCCTGGCTGGCTTTCTCCCCCACCAGTGAAGCCAACCCACCACCAGGTAGTGATCAGTTGACAGCTATGCCCCTCTCCTCACCTGAATGTCCAATACATGCCACAAGTCCAATGACACAACCATAAAGTCGATCATTGAACTGTGGCACCTTGTGCCAGGTGCACATATGGACACCCTTATGTTTATGGTGTTCATTATGGACAATCCGTGACGAGCATACAAGTTCAATAACAAAACACTGCTCGGGCTCAGATTGGGGGGGGGGGCGTTCCTCCCAATCATACCCCTCCAGGTCTTACTGTCATTGCCCACGTGAGCATTGAAGTCCCACAGCAGAACAAGAGTCCCCAGGAGGAGCGCTTTCCAACACCCCTAACAAGGACTCCAAAAAGGGTGGTTATTTTGAACTGCCATTTGGCGCATAAGCTCAAACAGTCAGGACCCTTCCCCCCAACTGAAGGCGAAGCGAAGCTACCCTCTCGTCCACCGTGGAATACCCCAATGTACAGGCGCCCAGCCAGGGAGCAATAAGTATGCCCACCCCTGCTTGGCGCTTCTCCCCATGAACAACTCCAGAGTGGAAGAAAGTCCAACCCCCTGGAGGAGAATGATTACAGAGCCCAAGCCGTGCCTTGAGGTGAGCCCGACTATATCTAGTCGGAACCTCATAACCTCCGTACCAGCTCAGGCTCCTTCCCCATCAGAGAGGTGACATTCCATGTCCCTAGAGCTAGCTTCTGCAGCCGAGGATCGGACCGCCAAGGTCGCCGCCTTCGGCCACTGCCCAACTCGCACTGCACCCGACCCATTTGACCCTCCTATAGGTGGTGAGCCCATTGGAGGGGGAACCCATGTGTCTTCTTCGGGCTGTGCCCGACCAGGCCCCATGAGTGCAGGCCTGGCTACCAGGTGCCCCACCACCAGGCCTGGCTCCAAGGGGGGGCCCCGGTGACCTGCGTCCGGGCGAGGGAAATCGTGGATTCATGTTGTTTCTCATCATAAGTGGTCTGGAAATGGACTTGATCTGGTTCCGCACTCAGGACCTGTTTGCCTTGGATGACTCTACCAGGGGCATAAAGCCCCAGGCAACTTAGTTCCTGGGATCATTGGAACACGCAAACCCCTCCACCACGATAAGGTGTCGGCTCCAGGAGAGGCTACAATGAATCAATGTCATGCTTAAGGATGGCTACTCTAAGGATTTAGCAGGAGCAAAAAGGGCACTGAGGACACTCTCGCTGCTTTACCCTTCAGCGAATACTTAAAGCAGAATCACCCCAGCTGTCTAAATGGGGAAAAAGTAAAGCAACAGTGAATTAATGGATAAAGTTATGATCGAAATTATTGTCCAAACACATTAATTTGAAGGGCAGCTTAACACACTGGTTTCAGTTTCAGTTACATCACCCTCCGAAAGCCAGCCTTCCCCGATTCCCGGCCTTTAATCCACCCTCAAACACATATGCTCACAGACACAGGCGTGGGCTTGATTTGATGTGATCGATATCTTGCAAGAATCCATACTGCTCCAAAACCGCTTTTCACAAGGAACACCACCTCTCCTTTCAACAGTGATTCAGTATCGACAGGTCTGAATTCAAAAGCCTGTCAGAGTCTTCAGTTCCTGTGAAGCTCCACACGGCATGGAATAACAAACTCAGTTTCTCACAGCTGACGTGCAGGCCAGGCACTGCTGCCTTAGCCTAAAAGGATTCTGGGTACACATTCAGCTTGCACCCCACCCTGACCACACATGCGCTGTGCCTCTAGTACAGGCTTATCTGATGAGTCGGGGATAAGGCATGACTTCCTGGTTCAGAGTGCTCAGAAAGCCTCTTAGGCAGAACGAAACACAGATGCAAAATCTATGTTTACCTTCCATGAGAATGAAAACCTTGGGGCTTGGATCTTCAGTCCAGAGTGTCCTCATATCAAGGGCCCAGGACTAGCTGATGACATGGGTCCTACGGAGCCAGCCTGGACTCAACGTAAGTCAAACACCTGCTGGCATCACAACCGCAAACCTGGATGGGCAAACAAAAAGGCTGGCTGTTCTAGAGACGGGAGCAGAAGAAGAGGAACAATCAGAACCGGAATGGAAACACCGCCCTCAGCCGCTTCCCGGTTCCCCAGTTCTGCCTCCCATTGTGCCCGCATGCAGCCCTAGGCTCACTCAGGCATAAAGAGGCATAGCAGAGCTGCATTCAGAGGCGCCGTGAAGACGGTTTTACGCGCAAATAAAAGCCCTCATAAAGCTGCTGGGACAGATGGTCCCCTTATTGGCAGTGCTGGCAGGGAAATCCCAGAGAAGCAATAAACACGCCCCAAACCACAGATGCTCCCCCGAGGGGCCCCAACCAGCACAGGGCCAACAGGGGCCACGGCATCATATTGATGTAACAGAGGGGAAGGTTCCTAACTGGATCAGCAGTGGTTCCCAGGGAACACAAGGCATTTCGATGCAACAAACCGATAACATCGTCGTGACACTTTTCCAGGCCCCCTCCCAGGCCCTCCCCCATGGTAACGATCCCAGTGCAGCACCGAGCATTCCGGGGTTGCTGTGTGGCCCCCTGAGCATTAATGTGGTCCACAGGTGAACATCAGGTGATAAGGATCTGCAAACATAACCTGTGCTGCTGCCTTGGCAACGACAGAGTGCTCCAAGGCCTCTGAGGCGGAGAGAACAACAGTGACCGGGCAGGACGAAGATGTTTACATGGTATGTTCATTACGGTGGCTTAGTCATGTGATGCAGCTAAACAGAATTGTAGAAGGAGAGAACGGTTTGGGCACGACATTCTCCCATTTGAAGACGAAAGACATCAGCTGAGAGAATCACAGTGCAAACACAGATACGCACAAACGTCACTCAGAAGCCTTAATGGTCTGATTACATCAATGCTTGCTTGAAGGAAATTGCTGGATTAAAACCAAATGAAGAAAATGACAATAAATGGACACAGACAATACAAAGAAATCAGCCATTTTGCATCAACACCACAAACATGCCCATAAGTGTTTAATCGCGTGACTTTCCACAAAATATCAGCCGAAGCCTCATCCAGGCACATGAACCCGATACTGAGAGTGTGAGGCAGAGGAAGCAGAATGCAAATGTCAGCGTAATGTTTAGCGAGCTGTAGCAGAGGCACGGCGCATGGAGCATGGCCCTTTGACTCCCCGTCTCTGCAAATGGCTCTTGGCAGGTGAAACAGGACCTGAGGCTCTTGGAAGGGACTTTGCTCGACCATAGCAGTGCACCCTAATTTCCCCTTGGGAAGGTAATGAGTAATCGGACACCCTCTTTGCACAGTGAGTACACTGACCTCAAAGCCATAAAAGGCAGACTAATTAACGGCTTCTGTAAGGCAGGAGCACAGACTCAAAGGAAAGAGCAGGGGCCCTTTAAATCAGTGGGAAAAACATAAATGTGGCAGATTTATCTCTATAGATATCAGCAACTGATCTTTGAACAAGCATAACATCCACTGGAAGACGTGCAGCCGATTGTAGTTTTAATGTAGCTAAACGTAACATTAAAGTTCCAAATGCTCATAACTTTTTGAACAGGTTTGCCAAGAGCTGTTGGCCTAGAGTGCACACTATTTATTTTGTACACTCCGGTACAGTTCAGGTGGGCAGAACAGATGAAACATTATTATCCCAAAACACCAAATTAAACAAACAATAGGAAAACTGAACACCCAGTGTAGGAGAGCAGCTGTCGGCAGGAAGAAAGCTTCCAGGTAAGCGGAAGGGAAATATCGCCCCCTAGTGGACAAATACAATCATACAGCTGTATGTTGCGTGTGGATGTCAATACGTGCTGTTCTTCTGCCATCTGGTGGGGAACTTGAGGTATTGCATTCATCACTAGTCTGCATGGGTCATCGACAGATATGATACTTGAATCATACCGATAATACATATCCCAAGTTTGAGGTACCAATCTCACCTGATCTGTGATTCACCTGAACTAGCTTTTACTGAAGGAATACCTTCCTCTCAAAAGTCTCTCTTGCGTTCGTCCCACATCTCTAAACGCCAGCCTGACGGTTCATGATGAGAGCAAAGTGTAGGCCCAGGTTACCATAGATACTGGAGATGAGACATTACCACGCTTTGGATGTCCGAACCCACCCCCACATATACGGACAAATTGCTTAAAGAGCTCAGAGCAGAATTGGGGGAGGAATTTGGTTGGAACTAGGGGTGGGCAATATGGCAAGATTTTATCACAATAATTTTTCATATCAGTGGATATCGATCATTATGATTATAATTTGAATTATCGCGATATAATTCAAGTCATTACTTCTTTACTTCAAGACTTTATTTTGCAACAAAAAATACCTTAGGCTCGCCCACTAACAGATTCAAAAACAAGAAAAATGACCACAAATTGAACGGACTTCAAACGGGTTTGGCATAGCGGGTGTTTGTGCCTGTAAGCGCGCATTCAGTATGTTTTACTGGATGACAATGATTTGGGTGCTGAAATAAGTTCGCTGTATTTCCAGTTTTATTTAGTAGGAGTTTACAGTACACAGTACACGGCGTGTCTGACTTTAAATAGCCATAATAATCTGTCGCTTTCTTCACCAACATACGACAAGCTTCCCCGGGGGGCGCTTCTTTCTGAAGACTCAATTGTATTAAAGGTGACATAGAATGAAAATCTGACTGTACCTCGCATAGTTGAAACACTATTAAATTACAAGTAAATTATTTAAATGCAAATGTATATTTATTGGGGTGGGGTGGTGATGAATGAATTCAAATTAAATATTGAAGGGTACACATTCTCCCTGTCCCCGTTCCTACAGCCCACGACCAGATAACCCTGCGGAGAGCGGTGAAGTCAGCACAGGGTTGCAACCTACCCGACATGGACCCCAGCCATCTCCGCCAGAAACGGCGTTCACTCCTGCCGCCAGCAGTTCAAACGCACAGCCTCCGCAACAGCTTCTACCCACGGGCAGCGAGGCTGATCGGCTATCAGCACATTTCCATTTTATTGTGTTAATTTAAAAAAAATATTTTAACCATTTCTACTGATGCGAATGTAAACGGTCAATTATAGGCAGGTATAGGAACCGCAGCTGGACCGGAGGCGTAGCCGGGGTGATGGCTGCGCATGCTCAGATGGTAGGATAGCGATAAAAGGAGCAGGCACGAGAAAGGCAGCCAGGGTCCTGATGGATTCCGAGGAACGTCGGTGGGCAGAAGTAATTTGCTTTTCATGTAGTTGTAATTTTCTGTTGTTTCTTTGTTTCTTTAACAGAATAGGGCACTGAGTTGCGGGGCAAACTGCTGTTCTTTAGGGGTTTTCAAGGTGGAATTACGGGTGGATAATTTTAAGGATCTAAATGTAAACCTCCCTGGTGTTGCTTTAATATTTTTTTTTATCCGAGGTTGTATCGTGTATTATCTAGCCAGCTGGCTTAGTGGCTCCGGTAGCGGTGTTTAGCGTGAGCGGCTGGCTAGTTTTCTTTTCTTTTTTTGTTTGTATTATATCTTGGGTTGATCATTAGGCAAGCTGCGCCAGTTGGCACGCATAGTCTAGGTGTGGGATTGCCCGTAGGGTTCTGTTTTATTGCTGTGATTTGTTGTGCCATTCACTAGTGTGATCTGTGGTGGATGTGTTTTTAAGGTTGTGCTGTAAAGGTGCACCTGAGCAAACGATGGGGAACCTGTTCTCTTGTTGCCTGTATTGGGATGTAACTTGGTGTAGCATATAGGTTTATGCATTTTGAACAAACACATGATGTATGTGGTTTTTGATTGTTTAATAAAGTTTATGTATATCTTTTTATGTGTAACGTATTATTTTGGGAGCTTCCCTTAAGCTCTGAAAAAGTACGCGTGGCCTGCTACACTATTCACCTTAGTCACCCCCAGCCGACCGCGGAAGATGCATTACACACCGACAGGTGAAAATCCGCAATATTAAAGACCGTATAAACAAGCCTTTTTATATAATTTAAGACTCAAAATACTCCTCCCACACAATTTAAACACATGTAAGCTTATTAAAACGACACCTATAATATGTGGATGTCGGGCTAAGGATATAACGTAATATGTAATGTATACGTATGCGATTCCATTTTAACGATGGCTTTATCAGGGGGAGTTGCCACCCTCTTTCCTGTTTGACTAAAGGAAAGTGGTGCGGTGGCTCTTATATTCTTTCCATCCTTGATGTATCGTACCGTTGATTAATTCCAGCCATAATGACGAGCGATGTCCGCGTAACGCTTTCCTTCCTGAAGCATATCCAGGAGTTTTACCTTCTGAATGATCAAGGTCTTCCTCTGGCGCTTAGGCTCACTACTACCAGAAGCCTTAGAAGATGCAGGACGCTTGGGAGCCATCGTAGGGCTTAAAACAAAACGAAAACAATCGGACCACAAGCAAGGTGCGCGATACGCAGAGAACTGTGACGCGTCGGGGGAAAATCCGCAATATAGCAGGGAATCGCTGTATTTATTTTCTATTAAAATTTGTTTTACTACAGGGAGCTCTGATTTCATTGCCTACATCGCTTGTTGCACTATTGATTGCATTTCATAAATAAAGTTTTATTTGACAAACTACACACAAATAGCTCAGCACCTAAGGGTCCCAAGTGGACAGCTCAATCCTGCAGGAAGACAGAGGGTTAAGGCTGATTAAGCCGTGCGACGAGATGGTCGTACCTTCTAGCGATCGGGCTGCTCAACATTTCCTAACCAGGAGAAAAGGGACTGCTAGGGTGGGAGAAAGAAGGAAAAAGGAGAGGAGAAAGAGGAGAAGAGAAAAAAGAGGAAATGCATATATAATTCTATATAAATAAAACATGTTTATTTCCATAAAATAGTCTTTTACTCACTTTTAACTTTTCTCTAGAAAACATTTTTTTTTATGTTTATGTATCCAAAATGGGGGTATATAGGGTGCCGGGCTTCCTTATAAGGATTCTTCGGTCCCTGTACCACCAGAAGCCTGGTCCGCATTGTCGGTAGTAAGTCAGACTCCTTTCCGGTGAGGGTTGGACTCCATCAGGGCTGCCCTGCGTCACTGATTCTGTTCATAGCTTTTATGGACAGAATTTCTAGGCGCAGCCAGGACGTTGAGGGTGTCCGGTTTGGTGACCTCAGGATTAGGTGTCTGCTTTTTACAGATGATATGGTTCTGTTGGCTTCATCGGACCGTGACCTTCAGCTCTCACTGGAGCAGTTAGAATTAGAATTTAATGATCAGTGGTCATTGTTAACACACCACAGCACACATTGCACAACAATGAAATGTGTTCTCTGCATTTAATTCATATGTGATTTTCAAGACATATAGTATCAGGGGGCAGCTAATTCAGCACCTGGGGAGCAGTGCTTGGGGGCGGTACCTTGCTCAGGGTACCTCAGTGGTGCCTTGCTGTTCAGGGATTTGAACCGGCAATCTTTCAATCACAAGTGCACTTCCCTAACCATCTGGCCACCACTGCCCACGTTTGCAGCCGACTGTGAAGCGGCTGGGATGAGAATCAGCACCTCCAAATCCGAGACCATTATCCTCAGCCGGAAAAGGGTGGAGTGATCTCTCCAGATCGGGGATGGAGTCCTTCCCCAAGTGGAGGAGTTTAAGTATCTTTGGGTCTTGTTTATGAGTGAGGGAAAGATGGAGCGGGAGATTGACAGGCAGATCGGTGCGGCGTCGGTCCGTCATGGTGAAGAAGGAGCTGAGCCAAAAGGCAAAGCTCTCGATTTACCAGTTGATCTACATTCCTACCCTCACCTATGGTCATGAGCTGTGGGTAGTGTCCGAACAAACGAGATCGCGAGTACAAGCACAATGGGTTTCCTCCGCAAGGTGGCTGGGCTCTGCCTTAGAGATAGGGTGAGGAGCTCAGTCATTCGGTAGCCGCTGCTTCTCCACATTGAGAGGAGCCAGATGGGGTGGCTCAGGCATCTGCTTAGGATGCCTCCTGGACGCCTCCCTGGTGAGGTGTTCCGGGCATGTCCCACTGGGAGAAGGGGGACCCAGGGCACGCTGGAGGGACTATGTCTCTCGGCTGGCCTGGGAACGCCTCGGAATTCCCCCGGAGGAGCTGGATGAAGTGTCTGGGGAGAGGGAAGTCTGGGCTTCCCTGCTGAGACTGCTGCCCCCGCGACCCGACCCGGAAAAGCGGTAGATGATGGATGGATAGATGTATCCAAAATTCAAAATTATAACAATAATAAAAACTACACTTGAAGTTTTTTTGAAACTGACACAGCAATGACTAATCGAGATAATTAGCATAATTCTCATTCTTGCCAAGAGTGTCTTCCCATTTTGTGATGCTGGACAGCACCCTTTTTCCTTCTCTGTGTGGCCAGTGCCTCCCAAAGTGTGAGGATTAATTGGGGGCAGGCATATACGCGAGCAACTCTATACTCATCAGGGGTCCTGCCGGTGTTTCCTTTAGAAAGCCAAGAGGGTCTAGCTGCAGACGTCTGTAGAGTGGAGCTCCACCGAAAATACGTCACCTCCACAGGAAACGCGTGATCTTTAAGGACGTAAAGTGGAGCTCCGGTTAGGGTTAGGGTTAAGGTTAGGGTTTATTCGCTGTTACACAGAGTTCAGGTCACGTGTTTCCTGTGGAGCTCCACTCTACAGGCGTCTGCAGCTAGACCCTTCTCTAGAAAGCCAGGAACCAGCAAGACTTCGGCAGAAACATCTGCCCGGAAAATGATTGGGCTCTTTCAATGAAAGTGTCATCCAGTGGCCTCAGACCTGTCCTGGGGGTTGTGTTGAATGCTAGCTTTTGTTTTTAATAAATCCTGTTCGTTTCCGAAGCTTTATTGAGCTGTTTGTCATTGACGCGACACAGCTGCTAAGGTGCCACTAGGAAGAATGGCAAAGGGAGTGATGTGTGCGTAAGAAATCAAGTATGAGACCCCCAGCCTGTCCGCTTCAAACCATGTGAAATATCTATTCGGTTTAATTAAAACTAATCAGGCATTCCGTTAATTATTCAAGGGTATTGAACTATCATGAAATAACTAGTGATCATAATTTGCTCTGTAAGCCAATATAGAAAAAGCATTTTTAATGACACAAAAGAATCAGTGTCAAGATTCATCATTGTTAGAATTTAATCAGCAGCAATGAACCCAAATTAATTAAGGGTTCACTTGGAATAAAAGCAACATAGCCAGAGCCTAAGCACAGGTACCGATAACGGCAGTGATCTGGGTGTGCAGTAAGTCCCTCAAATAAACGGGGAACTTTAAACAATGTATATGTGTGTTAAGGAAAACTCACAGCTTCTGTGTTAAGCTTATTTTCATACTGTAAATGTACCTTTTCTGCACCTTAAATCTAAAGCGGTCTGGTTCCCTATTTAACTAGCAGAAAATCCAGGTTAAGTATCTTAAGACTTGAACACATCATGCAAATGCTTTAAACATGAGGTTTGCTTCAATATGTTTAATTATAAACTTAAAATTAAGACACAAACGTACATCTTTACATACATGCGGTGTCACTGAATGGGTTAAGCCTCTGGAAGCTGATAGACCCCCGCCCCCCAAAGTCCCCGGGGGTGCTGGATAAATAGAGCAAACTTTGCTCTAAACCTGGGTTTATCAATCACTCGTGAGCACCCTCTGTTGGGCCATGGAGATCTAACTATAGTAAATGTTCCGTAATGGACCGCGGCGCGGAAGGGAACCAGATCGGTATCCGGGAGAATGTGCGAAATACGAGGGCGTCAAATCGGCGCAATTGCCGATGGGTTGGCATGGTTGAGAAACCTTTTAAAAACTGTATGTGTCTCGAAAGCGAGCAAGAAGGGATAGACTTATGCAAAGAATATTCCGATGTACTTGTACTTCTGCGAATGACAAAGCATCGTTTCACTTACGAGTCGTACGTTTGCCGTAACATTCATGAGGCGTGTAACACTGCCCCCTGCAGAGGAAGTGCATGATCTGCATGAGTGCTCATATACGTAAAAATCGGCGGCTTTGCAACGCTGAACTGATTCGTAAAGCGGATTTAAACAAACGAACGATCAAATAGATAAAAACAAGAGCAACAAAATCGCACTTTTTTACGTGCGGCACAATCCTTTTACAAACGTAATTTACAATAGACCAGATTAATTCGCATGTTTAATGTTAACATTTTAGATTAATATTCATGTGTCGTAATTTATTCATAAATATTTTATTACAAGAATCTCAATAAAATTTAAACTTACTTCAGAGATCACAGTTTTAATAATGTAATGGACCTATAATATAAAAGATCAAAAATGGAGTAGCATTACTTAGAAATATATACGGGTTTATGCATTTTAGCTTTGATCAATATTGAATTTATTACCAGATAGACCTATTGAAATGGTATGTTTTTCAGCTGAATATTTGAGCGAAAGCATTTTAATGGATTAACGTAAATTCGAACAAACCTCTTACAATTATAACATTTGTCAAAAGGTTTTTTTATCATTTTGAATTCCTTGTGTTCCACATAACACAAGATATTCCAGCAAAAGACTAATATCTAAAACCACATACAAACATAATTAACTATAGGCTAAATACTGAAAAACACAGCTTACTTACAATTACAGCACAAATGAGGACGTTAACATTAACTTCGGCATAAAAATTTAAATGGTTTATATTAAAAGTAAACTTTTCCTTGATTTAAAATAACCTGTTGCCCTGCTTTAACTATGTCTGTCTCCGTATTATGAGAGCGCCGAGGTTGATTAGGTGCTGTTACACCCCCGCATTAACGCCTCAGCCCCCGCCGCCTCGGAGCGAAACCCTTCGATTACATGTGTAGAAAAGAGGAACACAATTTAGTACAAATAATACGAATAAACTGAGCCAAAACAGCCTTTGTATTTTTACAAATATTATGAAAATCGGTAATACCAGGAGGCTCTGCGTCACTGCAAAGGACGGACACCTTTTCTAAACGTGAGGGGTGTTAGTCTACTGAGAATTTGTTTGGCCTATTTTTGTTAATCATTATACATCTGGTCCACACTGATGAGTTCATCAATCCATTCATTAAGTGTTTTTTACGAGTTAGACCTACAGTACGTTACAGTAAATGCTCATTAAATCAAGCAATCTACACTTTCAAGCAATAACATCATTAATAGACGGCCTCAATTTGGTTACCGATTATAACAATATGAGAAGAAATTGTGTTTTTTTGCGACTGCTTAATTTCTTTTCTGGTATTTACTTCATCCTGTTTTTTTCTGCTTGAAAGTGGCTGAAAAACGAGGCCAAATTCGTTTGTAGCAATCATACAAAGTTTTGTTCCTGTGCACTAAGCTGTAAGCATTTTTAAATCGTGTGTTAAAGCAGTATTTTCTGTAGTTAAAATGTTTGGGAAATTTTCAGTTCAGTAGAATAAAAAGTTTTTTTTTTCTTAAAATGGTTTAGCCACGTAGAAAAGGGGAAGATTACGATCATTATAGACGTTGTTGATCCATTAAGAGTATCACAAAAAGCAATTTAGTCAAACCACTTACACGCACATTTTGTTTAATTGTCGGTACAAAAATTCGAGATTTCAACGTTTTTCGGAAGCAATATTTCAGAATACAACAAGCGCGCTTTAGAATGATGTTATGCGCAAAGCAAACAGCAGAGGTCGTCCTACTTCTGATTAATAAATAACTCACTATTCAGGCATCTCATTAAGCTACAGAAACTCATCAAAAAATATTAAATGAGAAAGATGTGCAATTGATTGTACAAATCGATGTAACAAGAAATGGGAGCTATCGTTTTACAAACGATCAGTGTCGATACCGACCCCGAATATCGGATCGGTGCAGCTCTATTTATCATGAGGACTAAATAAGAGCTTCCTGTCATTCACTTTGGGGGTTTGTTTAGTTTTAAAAAGTCAATTTAATTGGCTTAATTATTTTAGAGTTTGGGTTGAGGTTGACATGTCCTTAAATAGCGGTTCTTAAGAAAATGAGTAATGGATAAACCTGGCATGCGGGACTGCGGGGAGCAGACGGCCGACTGCTGGAGGCACTGTGGTGCACGTCAAATCGACGGCAGCCTCGGCAAATCATTGGAGGTGCGGAAAGGCTGTCGAGCAGAACAGCTGGCAGGCAGCCGCTGAGATCTACAGAGCCCTTCTTATCACCCCGTGGGTTTAATGTCATTGCGGGTGGGGCAGCTGATTCGATTGTGAACCTTATTACTGTGACCAGAGTGTTGTTTACGACTTCTGAATGGAGCAAGAACTGAAGAACCTCTGAATGTTGGTGAGGGTTGTGGTTATGGTTAGAGCGGCCACCCGTCCCTTACAATACGTGATCGACCCGCATTGTAAAATAAACTGCTGGGTCCCGTATTATACGGACGGGTGGGTTCCATAGTTATGGTTAGGGTTATAGTTAGTGCTGGTGACGAGCTGGATCTCCAGTGCTCTCAATGGATAGGGAGGCGAGTTAATCTTGAGGGCATTACACAATCATTTACCGAGCTCACACAGCACCCTCTGCGTCCCATGGTGACACCGAGCGGGACCAATAACTACAGTCGAACCTCGTTACTACGTACAAGACGGGATATCAAAACATGTACCTTATAAGCATAGAACGTTGTAACCACTTTTTGCAAGATAGATGAAAGAACTCACGAAATATCCATGTAAATGATAAAACTTTAATAGAACAGACCCTTAAATTGACTACAAAACAA
>JAODJX010000039.1:19516698-19527398 GCA_026776945.1 Isichthys henryi | reverse complement strand
ACGGGAATTAGAAACCTGTACGTTGAAAAGGTGAAAACGTTGTATCCGGGGTACGTAGTAACGAGGTTCCACTGTACAAGTACTTACAGTAAAGCTGGAAAGAGGCTGTAAAATGCACACATGATAGCCAGCTATTAGGGATATTACGGCATGACGTGGCCCTTGCGATAGCGTGGCTCTCCGAAGGCCGAGTAAGTCGTGTGACGTGAACCCTGTACACGCACACCTGGTGAATAAAACGCCTTCGTTTGGCGTTGGCTGTTTTTTATGGGCTAATATTTGTTCCACTTCATGATGAATCGAATATTTCATAAAAACACACACACACTTATATAATTTTCTCCTGTAAAAATCGAATAGATCGTAATTATACTAAAGAAATTACATTTCAGTAATGGACATACTGAGTGTGTGACTGTAGTAGAGTGGTAGATTAATTAATACGATATGAAGAGGCTTTAAGTTGTCAGAGAAGTGTTAGGCACTTTTACCCTGAGTTCAGCCACCCCCCCCTCCCCCATGCATTATTCTGACACAGTAATATGCACACTAAATGAAGCAGGATAATCACATCAGTTATGACTGACATATACTAATGTATTCTTACCTGTGTGTATGCATGTTTACTTGCAGCTACATCGCCACTTATTATTGCATATATTATACATCCCTTGTTATATAACTGGCATTCTGAGCCAAGCATAGGTAATTACAAGTGAATAATTACACCTTGTTATAATTATTATGTCAGCAATGTCTTCCAGCGTAACTTTAGGGACATTTGTGATGACGAGCCTCGAGCTGTAGAGCGTGACAGCGGGTTTGAGATCTACTCATACACATGGATGGGGGAACAGAGAAAAGCCAAATGTGGGCCTGGGGGGGCACAGAGAGGGCTTCGACTTCTGGGAGTGGGTTTTTATTTTTGTATGAAAATGGCCCTTTTGGGCCGCGTTATCCTAAAAAAGTTTCTTCTTTTCTTGAAAACAAGTTTTTCTATTTATGTGCATGAACGGAATTGGCATGTAGAAAAGCCCTTATTTGAATTAATCAAAAAACTGCTTTTTATTAATTTGAATGTCTCTTCCAATGTAGCATGATCATATCTAAAATAATGCTTCCAGGCTCAATTCTGTAAAGTAAACACTCGTCGGTCAAAGTTTCAATTGCTTTGAAGTAGAAATTAATGAATATTTCTGCACGTGATTCTCTTCCTTCCTCTTCCCAAGGAAAATGTGAATAATTTACTGTGGTTGGTGTTAAAGTAAATCAGACTTCAAAGGCTGCGCCTCGGTTCCTGTGAAGTGGTTGGTGAGGTTTTGTGGCCATTACCTCCCAAGCCCCTGCAGCACCACCTTTACACCTCATCCAGCAGACTTCCATGTTGCCTGAAATGATTTAAAAGTCCTACCATTAAAAGCAGACTCTGTCCAAAGCTCGCAGGAAGTGACGCGTTTATTCTGCTCCGAGTAACATATCCCTGATGAGGCAGGTTTCCGGTTTCTTTCAGGACAACCACTTCCCCAACCTGCCATTTCTGTTGGATGTCCGTTAGCATTGCTTGTTCCCTTCACATTTCTTTCCAATGCAGACCCTCCAGATATTCATGGCAGAATCGGCATATCCAGCACATCGAATATCTGTGGGACTCATCCATTTCTGGGCAAAGAAATTTTATGTTCGTTTGGCAGTGTGGATTTTCCATAGCGACCACTCTATTTGTATTAGTGAAATTTGAATTTATTTTTTGTTTTTTTTTTATGGGGAAACAGGAGAGTAAACTGGTGGAAAAATACACTCTGCAAGTGTGAAGCTGAGGAAAAGCATATTTATTTAATGTATAGAGGGGAAAGTTAATTACAAAACCAGGATTTCACTTCATGATCGGTGGGGTCAGACTGCTGGACTGACACGGTTAGGAAGCTCCTGTATAAATTAAACTGAAATTTTAATTAACTTGGAATAAGCTTTAATTAAAACTGCAATAGGCTGAGTGCTGCTCCCTTCATTGTCACCATTCCAAACCTTAGTTTGATGTTTTACTAACAAGGAGGGGGCCAACATCCTACTTATTTTCAATTTCTCCCTTTTTTAAAGTAATTAATTACTTTTCAGTCACAGACCAAAAAAGTCCAGCTGACGGTTCAGAAAATGCTTCTGGAAGTCAAAGTATCTTCATTGCCGGCTTCACTGGGGTGACGTACTGTTCACATCGGTCACAGTGCAAATGAAAAGTAATAAACGGAACATAGATACTGAGACATAAAGCAACACTTAACTAAATGATGGAGGGGAAAGATGTGCAGCTTTGGCACTGAACTGGACGAGCAGGAATGTGCAGTTTCAGAGTTCTGAGTCCAGAGTTAGTAGAATCAGAAATTTAAAAAAAAAACTTTATTGACGCTGGATGCAACAGCGCAGACAGACAGAAACACCATTGGACACGAGGATCACAACGTAACAAAATGAAAAACCTAATATATCACAAACAAAAAGTAAATTAAAACAATATAAAAGATAGATGTCAAATAAACTATAATATAAAGTCTTTAGGAGATGTGTTTCATAAGGTGCATTTGTATTCAGGGTAGTCGCTCACAGAGCCAGTATTTTACATGATAACACTGCACAGTGTTGAGGTATTCGCCATTCAGAGAGGTTATTGCATAAGTTAGCAGCAGCAGACCAGTTACTGCACAACCTAGAAGTGTATAAAAGATATACCAAAAGACAGTAATGGGGGGGGGGGGCAGTCCTTTTAACAGGACCAGTATTAGATTGGGAGGGGCCAGACTGACAGCAGTGAAAAAGACTGAGGACTGGAGATAAAAGCTGCAGAACTAAGCAGTGAAAAGTTCAGGTTCAGAAAGTGGACAAACCCAGTCCAAAATTTTGTTTCAACCAATCTGCAGAGAGTTCTCTGCAAATGTGACTTCTTATACACACACAGCTGGTTGAAACAAAATCATGGTCTGGATTTGGACTTTCTGAACCTGAACTTTTCACTCTGGCAGAACCTCCTGGCAGATGGCAGCGGTGCAGAGACGACATCAGTGGGGAAGGATAACACATATGCATTATCTTCCAGGAAGGAAATGATTCTGAGTGAGCGTTGGATCCACTGAAAGTCCCGTACCAAGTGCATGGCGATGTGTGACTAGATGGGACAGCTTTCGCTCTTAGTGCTCATTTCTCTGGGTGTTACGAATGTTTTGGATCTTTCTGGGAGGGGTTTCTGGGAGCTGAATGAACAGGGTACCCTCTGTATCTGTGCCCCACCATTTGGTATCCAGAAAGCGTGATGTTTACGCTAAATCCCCGCGGATCAGCCATAGGCAGGAACATTTCATATTGGGTAGCTGTTCAATTCATTAAAACGGCATAACCAATTTATGCTGAAAATAAAACTAATCTATATGGTAAATATTGGGCTAAATTGATTTACAGAGTGTATAATTATAATGTGAAATCTGGACAATTTATCTAAACACATCACAATTACCATAGATCTGTGTGATGATTATAATAATAATTAGCAAATGCATATTAAAATTAATTAAATTACTGAGATTTAACGTGAGTCAATAATGAAATAACCTTTGATTAAGCCTGGGCAAAATTCACATCAGCTGAAGGAAAATAAATTTCATAACAGTGACCGATTACAAGATGAAACGCCCCGCAGGCCAGAGAAGAACTCATTCATCTTCCTACAGAATAACGTGTTATTTTCTCTGTCCATCCCTTTTTTAATAGGCAGTTAAATTGCTAAGGTCATGGTGACCCCTGGTTTGTCCTGTGAAGGCACTGTGTGTGGGCTGATATATAGGCACTGTGTGTATGGCGCTGTAAGATTCCTGTCAACCGCCCGCCATCCAATGTAGGATGTCTGTTAACCTGAAATGTACCATTTGGGAAAACAGTGACACGTACAAATATGCCACGAGCATTTAACGAGGGCTGATTTACTGTTTATCCTCAAACAATTAACATAAATGAAATGAGTTTTTTTAATTATTCAATAAAACCCAAATGCACGACGTTATCGTAGAAGATTGGGCATTTTAAAGACTTCAGCACTTTTCCCTAAGAGTCCACTGCAGGACAACCCGCGCGATAAAGAGGCGTGCTGCTGTTCGAGTTTCCGTCGGCGCAAAAAAAGGGATTCAAACCGCCTCCTTTAATCCGGAGGAGCTAACCTGACACACTGTGTCCAGCCGCGAAGCGTCGCCGTTTTCACGCCCTCGATGGAGGTTTCCTGAATCGCAGAGAGGTCCAGTGGTACCGAGGACTGAGCCCTGGCCGGAGGCCGAGCCGGAGGATTGCGGTGCTCGGCAGACCGCGCCGGGATCGTTCTTTGGTAGGATCAACCCGCACTGCTTGTGCACGTAAAAGTACAGACAGTGCGAGACACTTTATCTAAGGGATGTCGGTGCAGCTTTCGGTTTGACAGCCTGATTATATCTAAACCGCCTTTACATGAACGTGGTATCTCATATTTCCAGCTTACGACAGGCAGCGATTTAAGCGTTTAATGGCGATCTTTCATTATCTCTCCAGGAACCATTATAAGTGTAGAGCTGCCGTGCACCACCCGTCCAGTCCTGCCCAGCCCAGCTCAGCCCAGCCGCATTACTCACGCCTCCCACCGGCGCGACGCTACATCTGCTGCCCGGCGGTCGATGGATTCTGCGGAGCAGCTAGGTGCGCCCTCTGTCGACGCTGACGCGGCCAGGGGGCCGGTCCTACGCTTAAAGGAACCGAATCCTCCGCGACAGACAGACCCGGGGCGGTGCCAGATGCATCCCGGCAGTTTTGATTTGATTTATGTGTTTACTGAATTCCTCTCCTTCAGTATGAAATCTACATTGAATTATGAGAGTCAGCCGTGTGTTTCACAAAACCTCATTGTTATGCTATAGGACCGTGCAGATCAAATACTAGATTGGCTAGATGCATTTAATTCCAGGCACATGCGGTTTTGTTAACTGCATTCCTAAAAGAGGGTGAGCAGTACAGATAGGGACAGCCCCCCCCATACCCCCCACCATCTGAACCCCTGGACAGGGAAATAAGTGAGTACAGTGTCTAAAAACTAGTTCATGTGAAGGAAGAGGAAGTCAGTGAAACCACGAGGATCACTAGTCTTGTAGATAGATATTTTGTGTTTTTACTCTTCTGTCTTGGAAGAGAGTGGATAGTAACAGTTGTTAAAGGGCAGCGCTGTGACACTCTTTGGGGCATGGGTACGTCTGACACTGTGTCCCTATAGACATGGAGGTGATGACTCCACTCATCGACGACTTGGGGCTGCATTCTGAGGAGAATTCAGATGAGGACTGTGACCCTGAATTGCCTCCGGTACAGAGGAATTACGACCTGAGCCCCCGTCAGGGCATTACGTAAGTAGCCACGCTGACCTCCCTTGTAATTCCGGATATCTGTAAAGAGGATTTTCAGCTTTGATGGTTTGTTGACTCTGTAAATAACCCTCATGCCACATTCACCATGATATAGTTAGCCCTGTTCTTTCATTAAATATTTATAATTTCTTGGGACAATTTCATATATTCATGATCAGGTACATTCAGTGGCTAGTTTATTAGGGTTAACTAGCTAGTACTGGCTAGAACCTGTTTTATATCTAGCTAGCACCAGATAGGATGCACTTCATTAGGATCTGTTAGCTAGTACCAGGTGGGATCCGCTGTATTAATTATAACTAACTACTATCATGTAGGATGCGCTTTATTAAGGATTGCTAGCTAGTATCAGGTAGGACCCACTTTATTTGGGACTCCTGGGTTGTATTGGGCCACATTATTATGGATAACAAAGGTACTACCGGGTAGGATCCGCTTTATTCGGGACTCCTAGGCAGTACCGGGTAGGATCCGCTTTATTCGGGACTCCTAGGCAGTACCGGGTAGGATCCGCTTTATTCGGGACTCCTAGGCAGTACCGGGTAGGACCCGCTTTATTCGGGACTCCTAGGCAGTACCGGGTGGGACCCGCTTTATTCGGGACTCCTAGGCAGTACCGGGTGGGACCCGCTTTATTCGGGACTCCTAGGCAGTACAGGGTAGGACCCGCTGTATTCGGGACTCCTACGTAGTACCGGGTAGGACCCGCATAATTCGGGACTCCTAGGTAGTACTGGGTAGGAGCTGCATTATCAGGGACAGCTAGCTAGGACCAGGTAGGGCCTGCTGTATTAGGCATAACTAGCTAGTACAGGGTAGGACCTGCTTTGTACAATCACTGTCTTGTGCATTCAGAGAAGCCTTCATTCTGACTCTGGGGGTGAGATTGTACAGAGTGTGTCCTGACTCTGGGGGTGAGATTGTACAGAGTGTGTCCTGACTCCGAGGGGTGAGATGGTAAACAGTGTGTCCTCACTCTGAAAGGGGACTGGTTGCTGTGGATGACCGGCTTGGAGGTGCTATCATGAAGAGAATATAGTTGAGGATCCAGCAGTAACTTTGAGTCTTTTGTTTTTTAGGTTTTTTCAAACTCTCATCCATTTGCTGAAGGGGAACATCGGCACAGGTGTGCTAGGCCTTCCTCTGGCCGTACGGAATGCTGGGATTATTGTAAGTGGGATAATGTCACATCACGTCCTGAGCCTGTACCTCACAGCTCTCTATGTGTATTACTCAGTTCACAGTAATTTCCTTCTGATAGTCATGTTCAGGCCTCTGCATCATGAATCAACAGGGCTGCATTCATCTGTGCTGCTGATACGCATATTTTTGAGTGGTTTGTGGCTTGCTGGAGGCAGATGTTTGCTTGGGACAAAGGTTAGCCTGCAAAACTACAATACCACACAGAGGAGGTTGGAGAACATGCAGGGTCACTTAGAAAAGCGACTCCATGCTCCCTGCTATGTCTTAGGGAAAGGTCTCCTTCAGGGTTGGAGTTAATGACCTAGACCCTTCTGGAGCTCTTCACGCTGGACCAAGTGTTACTGGGTCTTCTGTGTGATGATATCTTCTGGTAAATGTGCTGAGGTCTCACCTTCTGACACTGAAAAGGAGAAGGTTACAGTCAAGTGGAGCTCATGGCTTTGTGTATCGGTTACTAATCATGTCTGTAAATCTACTAAACATAGTGGTACACACAGCAGTCTATAGGTTTCTGGACTGTTCTAAACCCAGAAAAGAACTAAGCAAAGGCTTATTTATTTAAATTTACTTCACCGATTCTTGTGTTGGGTGATCTAAGATGTTCCACACTTGTGCAGTTTTATACTGAGGTTGAAAATGTCTCTGGAATGGAGGCATCGAATCATTTTGATCAGGACAGATTTGACATCATTACATGTCTCACTTCCTTTCTTCCAGATGAAGTCGTTCTCATCTCAAAATCATTATTTTGCTTGATGTTATCCTCTCACAAAAACCTTAAATAAGGGGATCTGAGAATTCTTTTGTTGGAACACTTACATTGACTTAGGCGTACCTGTAAAATGATTTTTTTTGCCTCCCTGAGTAGAAAAAATTCAGTGAAGCCGAGAGGATCCAGACCAAGAAACTCAATATTCCATTCAAAGTACCCAGGCCACTGGAGGATTCCCAAATGATTTATTTCTGCTGCAGACCGGCTCTGTTATAGGAAACCTTTCTTAGGCAGCAAAGTGACACGTCAGTCATGCCGGACAGGCTGCCCAGCTGAGTGCCGAATCAGGCTCCCAATGACCTGGCTCAGGCTAGTTTGGTCTGTCAGACCCGATTCTGCATATTGCACCTTAGTCAGCATATTTTGGACAATGACATTTTGATTATTTTCCTTGATGGTATCGGGATGTCTAGTTGAATTTAGCTCACAGTGACATCGCCGATATTGTCAGGCCAGCATTTTCAAGGGAAGTTTTTCCAATTAAGATTAAATACCGACTCTTAACTTAAGTCATAATTGCATATAAACATAAGGTGACCAGATGATCTATGTCAGGTAGGACAGTTTGAGCTAGGATGAGATTTGTAGGCTACCATTTCAATTAAAAAGACCTGGATTTCACTTAAGTACGGAGTTCTTGCTGTGTGCTGGTTGGTCAGTCTCCTATAATCATGCACGTGTCACTAATGTTAATGTGAAACGGCTGGATGAGTCTTTCAATCAAGGACAAATCAAAGGGTGGGGCACGACAAATCTTTTTATGTAACGCATTGTAATACAATCATCTGCGTAAAATCAACGACAAGCCAGTCAAAGCTCAAGAAGAATTATTTAGTCAGGCACAGGAGCCTTTCAGTTTTAAAGTAGTTCGTAAAACCTGAAGTAGCTCAAAGTGCCTTCCTTGACATAGACTATCTGGTCACCCTATATAAACATTACACTATGCTGTGTACTTTTGCACGCAGTCACATGGATAGCATCCGGTCATGTTTGTATGCCGAATTAAGAATCGATTTAATAACCCAATGAACCCTTGTCTTCTCCTCTTCATTCTTACTGGTGAGCTGTGTAGGATATAGCACATTTGAGCCTTGCTGTGTCCCCCATAGTGGGCCTGTTAGCTAAACGTTCCCTTTGGTGGGGCTTGTTAGCCTTGCGCTAATCATCGGGCTGCTCTCTGTGCGTTTCCTAGATTTAGGCTGGTTAGCTTGATGCTAGCCATTCACATATTTTCCATCTGTTCCCTTGGTGAGGCTCATTAGCTTAGTGTCAACATCAGTCTGCTCTCTGCACACTGCCGAGGTTGAGGCCTGTTAGCCTGATGATAGCCACCCGCCTTCTCGCTCCCCATTTTCTATTTGTGGGCCGTTAGACTGATGCTAACCATCCACCTGTTCGGTCTGTATCCCTTCAGTGGGGTTCATCACCCTAATGCAAACCATTAGTTCCATGCGTGTTCCCTATGTTGAGGTCTGTTAGCCTGATGCTAGCCACAGGCCTACTATATGCTACCTATGTGTGGGCTGTTAGACTGATGATAACCATCTGCTTGCCCTCTGTTTGTTTCTAGGTAGGGCCCATTAGCCTGGTGCTAATCGGGGTGGTGTGTGTGCACTGCATGCACATCCTGGTCTCCTGCAGCCATCACCTGTCTGAAAGGTAACATTGGGAGATCTTGTTTACCTTTTGTTTGGGTTCTGTCTGCACAAGGCCGTCCCGGTGCTGAGAATCGGCAAGCTCTTATTTAATTTTTTTTTTTCTAACTTGGCTTACCCTACAGTGGGTGAAGGTGACCTCTTCCTTGGGGCAGTTTGCCCTGGACACCCGGCTGGCCCCAGGTCAGGTCAGGTTAGACAGCTGTGTGGGAATCCTGGCTGTCGTGGTCCTCATAAATGGGTCATTAATGCATTAATCTTCATTTTGGGTGAATAAGCTCCCCAAAATGCATTTTCCCTGGTGTCCCTTGTATAGACCCGCCTTCTCTGGAACTGAAAAAGCCCCGTCAGTGTCGTTCTGACACTGCCCCATTGTGGCCTTTTCTGTAATGACCTCATAATGACCTTTCCAATCACCATTCCGACATGGCAACCAAAGAATGTACGAAATTCCAATCGGCATACCAGGACCCAGTAAAACAGCTACGAAGGTCCAGTCAGCGTACCAATACCCTCTAAAGTATGTTCGAAGGTCCACATGGCATACAAAGATCCCCAAAGGCACGTACCAATGACCAGTCAGCATACCATTACCCCCTAAAGTATGTACGAAGGTCCTGTCAACAAAGACCCCCTAAAAATGTGTAAAACTCCAGCCTACATACATTACTAGTCGAAAAATTCTCGTACACTGAGATTTTCTGCATTTTCACGTTACTCACTTAACATTTACTAAAAGTACACTCAGTATTCATTGCTATTAAATAAATTTACAGTATTTTTAAGTACGTTTTAGCTAAGTACCTTTTTTGATTCATCGACCTCTAGCAGTTATAACAGCAGAGAAAATTCTTTCTACAAGGGACATTAAGTTCTGCTCACTCATGGGATGAAACAGGTGACTAGTGCATTTAAAGTTAAAGGACAGTCTAGAATTTGATTATTCCATCACCACACAACCAGTTAATAGGGTGTCAGACATGCACTGTTACACACTCTTTCCATGTTATAAAGGAAACGTGTTTTATTTGACTTATATTTTCATTTGTAGTTGTTAACTAAATTTTCTTTCAAAGCTTAAAAAGAATAATAAAATCTGCAGTTTATGAGATAAATGGAAAAGTGGTAAAAACTTGTGTGCAAATCTTTTGACTGGTAGTGTACCAAGATCCCCAAGAATGTGTAGAGACCCAGTGAGCCTGCCGTGCGTATTAGGGCAGTGGTATGCTCCTTCTCCAAGCGTCTGCGTGTTAGTGTCGTGTCCCGTAGCTGTGTTGGGGGCTGATGGCATCGAGAGCACACTGCGGGGCTCTGAAGGTGTTTGCAAATGAGAAAAAGCACGCTGTATAATGCATTTAAATGTTTGCTGTGGATCTCATGCAGAAATATTGATGAATAATTCATCGTCCGTCCGTGCTTGGAGTGTGTAGTCTGGCTGTTGTCATCCCTCAGCTTGTGGCACAGCACCCCCCATGTGGGGGGGGGGGGGTCGCTTGGTTTGGCATGTGGCCTGATTTTCTAGAGCGGGTTTCTGGGTCAGCTGCTGATGAGGTGTAATTGCAGTGCCCCAGCTGTGGCTCTGGAGTGTCAGTCGTCACTGTCCTTTCAGTGGGGGGGGGGGGGGGGGGGGGGGGGGGGGGGGGGGGG
>JAODJX010000039.1:19500949-19516598 GCA_026776945.1 Isichthys henryi | reverse complement strand
CGGGTTTCTGGGTCAGCCGCTGATTTGGTGTAATTGCTGGGCCCCAGCTGTGGCTCTGGAGTTTCAGTCGTCCATTTATTTTCCTCACCCCCCCGCCCCCCCCCCCCACCTCCATATTTCCAAGGTGCGAGCTGCTGTTTGGCGCCACATGGCTGAAGCTCCTCCTAATGTTTGCACCCCCCATCCCTAACAGGCTGAAGAGACCTCCCGTGGGGTACAGTGACACCGTTACCCTGGCCATGGAGCACAGCTCCTTCCGGAGTCTTGGGAGAGGGGCGTCATTCGGCAGGTGAGGGACCACGACCCCCTGTGAGCAGTGCCCGGTCCTCGGGGACCAGCAGAAACAGTCCATGGTTTTGCTCTACTGGTAGCTGGGAGGGAGCAAGAATGTGGCCAATCTGTGGGTCCCTGAGGACTGGACTGGGAAGCACCGGTGCAGAGGATTGTGGTGCTTGTGTTTCATTTTTAGATCAAGACGATTTGCTGAAGTATTTATTCAGGCTGGGTCTGAAGCGTCCCTCTAGTTTAAGTGTTTAAGTGTTTTGGTGTAGTCAAACCTATTAACCCGCAGAGAGGTCCTAGATTCTAGGCCCCTCTAGGCTGCCCTGCTCCTGCCTGACTTCATGTGTGTATACAGACATCTGGTGAACTTCTTTCTGGTGCTGACCCAGCTGGGCTTCTGCAGCGTCTACTTCGTCTTCCTGGCGGAGAATGTCAAACAGGTACCACCGCCACCCTCTCAAAGAACTGGGATCCCATTCAGCCTGCTTTCTTGCTCTGTGTGCTTACAGGGCTATGCTGCTGGTTTCACGCTAACCCTCTTCTGGATTAGCCTTTATGACAGCAGATCTGCACCATTCAGACTTCAATATAAATCGTATATTTATAGTAAAACTACACAACAGAGAGAGGATGTACAGAGACCACCTTCTCTTCTTGTGGAAAGTGGATTTAAAGTAATTCATACCCAGCTACAGTTAAAGTAATTTATACCCTGGTTGTTATGTGTGTATATATAGTGGTTCTGTTAAATGATTGAAAATCCATTATAGATAATGTATTTATGTATTAATGGCCACGGCACTGCTGCCAGGTATTAATAAATGTGAAAAATTTTGTGTATCATCTCGAGGAATCTAAAATATTTTTTTTCTAGTTGCAATGACATGAGATTTTCCTGTTGGCTCACTTTGGAATTTTCTCTCTTAACCTCCGTGAGCAACGCCGTCTCCAGCCCCTTCTGCCGGTGCTTGGTGCTCCAAACCTCCAGCCCCTGATAACGTGGCGAATCATGAGAAACACTGAAATGCGACGTCACCTGCTGCTCTGCTCTCTTGCTGCACGTGTGGCTGCTGCGTGTGAATCTCTGCAGCCGGCTGCTAAAGCTCTTATCTGAGGGCTGTGTTCAGCATGTCCCCGGGCCCTGAGCACCCTGTCAGAACCTGAGCAAAGCTCCTTATCACTCCCTCTTACTGGGGGATTCTCAGTCGTAATGCTCAGACGTAAACAGAATCTGGTACAATAATATAACAGTATAATTTATAAAAATTCAGTTTTTATTGCATTGCTAATTAAATTTATTTGTTAATTTTTCTTCCAGCTTATCTAGTGTTAGCATTCTAGCTGAACGTTTGTTCACCACGCAACCTTGCTATTGGTCTAGCAGCCCCCCCCCCCACCCCTTGTGCTCCAGTTAAATACAGCTTGAAACCTGGGGCCTCTCTGCCAGTTAATCCCACCGTGTCTGACCCGCTTGCTAACCGGCTTGCGGGATATGAGACACTTCTGGGCTATTATACACTAGGCTGTGATTCGAGTCCAAAGCATTGCAGTTTGCTTGTCGCCGAGAGTGTAATCATTCGTCCCCGACACTAAGGTCATGTGACCTAATGGTCCAGTGTTGTGTGGCTCTTTGGTTACGTGTATTGTGTGCTAGAGCAGTGTCCGCTAAGGATACAGGGAGTCAGCATTGTAATAAAAACCAGACACATATCGCCTTGTTATCCCTAGGGGGGCAGTAACAGAATTAGCATGTCATGCAATTGCTTTGTTTCCGTAGCTTGCTCGTTCTAATTAAGGCGCAAGCACGTAGTTGGCGTTTCACGTGTACGATGAACGTTGTTCTTCCGTGGCCTGAGTACGATGAACGAGAATTGATGGGAGGTGGCGGAGACGAGCGAGCCTTCCTGGGAAGATCGGCTTTCTCTCTCACTGTTGAATATTCATTGGCGAGATTTTCTGATGGTTACTTTGCCGAGGCCCTTATCGATGCCAGGAAGGCACACCTGCTCTGGCTGAGCCTTTATGATAAGCTAACAATGGCTTTCTCTGGCAAGCATCACAGAGGCTGCTATTTCATTGCCATACGCTGTGTTGTAATTTTTACGTTAAGGTATTAATTCAGCTGCTGGAAAGATTGATTTTCACGCGCTAAATGGCAGTCTGACACAGAACATCCTATTTTGTGCCTGAGTGCTTCCCCCCCCCAAATTTCCTCTAGCAACTCTGTTTGAATTAAACAGAGTGAATAAAAATCATACCTTTCTTCAGTAATATCCTTTTATGTAACACATTGTAATACAATCATCTGCGTAAAAATTACACTTGTTAAATAAAGATCCACTTATATGAGTCATGTAGAACTCATTATCTGGGCGGAGACAGCTGTAATTAGCATGACTTACAGTACTGGCTGATTCTGGGATCGAGCGCCTAGGATCCTGAGGTCATACATTCAGTTCAATTAAAGTCAATTCTATTTCTTTTTATATAGCGCCTTTCACAACAGAGTCGCCCCGTGGCACGTTGCATTACAACACTATTAAGAGAGAATAATACAAAGACAGGGAAGAAGTAAAGACAAAGAAATGAAAGAAAGCATTGTTTGTTTGTTAATTGGACACCATTCATTAGCTAATAGGGCACTGTTAATTGTCTCCCTTAGGTGGTGGAGGGGTACTGGGGGAACAGCACGGAGTCACCACCCCGTGGCTTGAGTGGTGGCAACGTCACCATGGAGACGGGCCCCGAGCCCTGGGCCCTGGACCTGCGGCTCTACATGCTCCTCTTCCTGCCCTTCCTCGTGCTTCTGGTCTTCGTCAGAGACCTCCGGAGCATGGCCGTACTGTCTTTCCTGGCCAACCTGTGCATGGCAGTCAGCCTGCTCATCATCTTCAAGTACATCCTGAGTGTAAGGCCCCGCTACAGCGCCGTGCTTCTCACGCTCGCGGGACACAGCGGCACTCGCCCAAACATTTCCCCCACCTGGGCCTTTCCGAGGTCTTTCACTTTATTAATATGTGATTGAAGTTTCCATCAGAGCTAATTGCTTTTGACGAATAACCCCCTTAATTTTTATAATAAGTGCGATATTTCACTGTTCTGTTTTAGTCTATGATTTCGTAGTAATTATGAACGGATGGATGGATCTTTTGAAAAGCCCTTTATTACTCTTTTTGGCCCTCGCCTTGAGCTCAGTGGGGCAGTGAAGCCCTCTGTTGTTAATTGCCCGGCTCTTTGTGGTCGGCTGCGGTTCTCTGGTTTTCATTATGGGCGAGTGGCTCATCTGTACGGGCTGCCAGCAGGCCGCTTTCTTTTGGATCCTGTCCCGAACTGTGCCGATCAATCACACCGATGAATTATGCTTAAATGGGATTAATAAGGAACACTGCTGCCTCAGTCACAACCTTCTACCTGCAGGACTTCTGTTTGCCCTGCTCTTGATAAGAAAGTGCATTGCTTTCCTAACTTTCTCAGTGGAGCGTCAATGAGGTGATGTACCTACAATGTGTAGGATTAGACCCAACGCCCTCATGCTGCGTCTCTCTCACAGGATGTCGGGGACCCACACCGTCTCCCCTATGTCTCCAGTTGGAAGAGGCTTCCCTTTTTCTTCGGAACAGCCATTTTTGCCTTCGAGGGAATCGGAGTGGTATGTAGCTGTCATTTCCTCAAAGGCCCGCCATTACCGCCCGCTGGTACATCCCCGAAAAAAGTCTTCATTCCCCTGGAACTGTCAGCAGCCGCCCCCACCGTGGGGCTGTCTGAAGAACTCGTTCCAATGCTGTTTTTTCGGTACTGGGGTTTAATTTGAACCCGGGAGACGCATTATCATTTTATGCCTATGGTAACGCTGCCCCCGCCCACACCGCCCCACCCCCAACTAACCCACAACCGCCGGGGATGGTTTACGAGTCGACACTTTAATGTATTGATTGAGGAGCAGAGACGTCCTCACTCAGAAGAGCAGGGAAATTAATCAGCTGGAAGGTAAAATAAATTTGGCAGAGCCTGTTAGATTCAAGCAGGGCTGTAATGTCAGTCTGCCAGTGAGTGCATGTCATTCTAAAGGAGCTGTGTGAGGCTCCATTTATCCCACCAAGAGTCAGAACTGGCCAGGAGGAGTCAGCACTGTGCTTTGAACGTTTGGCTGGATGTGAACGGAAGGAAGTGATGCGTGTTGGATCCTGGAACACTGAGGGTTTCCATCCACGAGTCTCTGATGCTGTGATCAAAAGTAAGCAGTCAAACAGGCCCGCATGCTCCTTGTGCTAAACGTGGCCAGGTGTCTGTTTTCGAACTCCACTGGGTGGCGTCTCTATCTTTGTGACGTCATTTATGTTCCACAAGTGTCACGGGGCAAGACGTTGGGCTTTTGTTCTATTAACGAAAAGAATGACAATCACTGTCCAGTCCAAAAGTAAGGAACTAGCCAAACACAAACATAACAAACATTTGGCTGCTCTCTCATCACAGTGCCTGTCACACACCCAGCTGGCCCTAATTTCTCTACCTTTGGTGGAGTACGCAGCCAGGTAGGCACCTTCAGGACCTGATGTTCTATCCCCCGGTTCAGAAGACGCGAAACAGGAGCTCCGGTTATGTGTGGGTGCGCACGTGGTTGCACTCGGATACCCGCCAGATGCATCTCCAATGCAAGTTTCTGAGCTGTCAGAAACCGCATTTTTACTGGAATAATGAGATTAGAGGTTTGTCTAAGGCTCACTGTACTTGCTCTTACTCTCAGTCACTGAACGTGTCCCTATTGCTGATTGCTCAGAGAAATGTACTGTCTGAGGAGCACAAGGGAGAGAGAGGGCTAGAGGTCGAGGTAGACAGCCCTGTTATTGCATGTCCCATCTGTCCATTGACAAAGTAATTTGCCACTGCAGCACCACAAACACATCCCAGCCCAGTTAAGGAAGTAGAACGTAAGGAGCTGACCGCGTATCACGTCCAGCAGAGTAATTCGTTTTCTGATGTTTAACAATGGAAGAAATACTACACAACTCAGAGGTCACCCTTCGTTTTTGGGCTTTGGGTGTTTTTGCCTGGTGCTTGGCTCTGCTATAAGTCATTAATGTCTCTAAGAATCCTGTACAATTATCAGATTTCTAAGCTCGTCCCGCAGATGGCATGACTGGTTTCTATTAAGGGGAAATGCTTTGAAGCATCAGGGATTGGGATTTTGCGTACAAGCCAGGACTGGATGCGAAAGACTGGGAGCTCTTGGACCTTTTCTGGACAGTGTGGCCTGTGCTAATGCCAATGAAAGTCAAGCAAGAAAGCGGCTGATGAATGAATGGGGTCGAGGTGGTTAATGCAGAATTTGGTTGGTTTCACCTTCCCATTCGTCTTTGTTTGATTCTGCTTTTGCTTTCCGTCACAGAGACGCCAGTCAGTTTTAGCTCTAGGCAAAAGTCTTTCATAATGAATTTGTTCCAGTTTTCTCCCGGCACTGGGGATGCATCGGTGTTCTAGCTGGAAGCGAATGAGGAGCCACATCTTACATGGAGAATGTGGGGTTTTCCTGCTGTGGTACGTAAGCGTTTTAGCCTCTTCCATGTATCCCGGAAGGAGCGGGTTTCTCTTGGCTTTGATCTTCGGTGGATCTAGCTTCATATTTAACCTTCCTATGGTGTTGGGGACGGCACCGACCCCTTTTTAAGTTTAAAATGCATAAAAGCACCACATAAATTTGTGTACTGCATCAGGAAAATCTATTTAAAAAAATAATACATAAAAAAAAATTCAGTAGGCAAGGCATGCCCAGATATGTAAGGCAAGATAATATTTATTTAATTCACTCAAGGCTTGTTTTACCATTATTTTTCATTGAAAACAATTGGTATGCTGTCAAAAGAAAGGTCCAGAAAGCCACACCAAAAATATTAAAACCAATCTTTTCATGGATAAGGAAGCCTAACAAGGTAACCAAGAGGCAAGAAACAAATTGGATTTGAGGGTATTTTATGGTTGATTTAAGATACGGGTTGGCACTGACCTGTCTAACATAAGAGATGCATACAGACAGGCAACACAGGACGAAGGTTTAATGGGTCTCGCCTTCCCATGGAGTCAGACAGTACTGGACTCCGAGGAAGCATCCAGTCAGTGAAACAGCGCAGTTTTGTTACGATGAGTTGGCAGCCAACCGATTGTGTTATGATGCTTTAGGAAACCACCCGATTTGGCTGTGATTTGTCGGCCTCTCCTTGGTCATCCTTTGTCTCTGGGTCAGCATGACGTGACCACTTGTCCAGTTAACACTGACTGTAGTCCTGAACCTTGTCATCTCTCATCATTCAGTTTGATGCGATTCAGGTAAATACATACTTTATATATGTCATAAATTTCTCATTGTCTTCTACTCAAGGTCCTTTCTTTCAAAAGGTACCCATCAGCTTTAATTTGTTCTAGCCCATAATTTCCCTTGTCTAATGCTGTGCCTTTCAGAACTGAATCACAATATGGGCTTCTTCCTCATCAATTGCGAACTCTCGAATGAGAAATTTCCCAAAACATTTAATGCGGCAGTAAGGTGCGGCCACTTGACTGAAGCACTGACTTTATGTGGTCATGGGGAGACTGTTAATCATGAAAGCCTAGGAATTTGACTGGTGAGTTAGCGTGCTTTAGTCTGCATAGGGTAAGAGCCGGTGGCTCAGCAACTCATGCAATCACACATGTTGTGTGTCATAGAGACCATGCATGGGTTGTTGTGTTAAATGTGAAAGATAACACATGGGTTGGCTTCTTGGATTTAGATGAAATTTTTGCTTCTGATCCCACTTATAATTAGAGGCAGAGCTATGCCTGGGAAAAGGGACAAGATGGTTGCTGATTGGCTGGGCAGATTCTTGGTTCAGAAAGTGGGCGTGGCTGGTGTTGTCCAAATTACAGGCCCCAAAGTGGAGCCTGGGGATGTGCTAAGGTGTTTAATCTTGCCCCTGTGTTCAGGAGCCACTTTGCCGGTGGGAGGTGTGACATGCTTGGGGTTTCGGCTCTGAGTGTCTGCAAGAAGCCTCCCGCACTCAGACGGATTTAGGGAGACTTTTATAAACCGGAAAACTCGGCTCTAAGTGGCTTTGGAGTGGTGCTTTTAATTTGCACTTCCTGTCGTCTGAGGTCTCCTTTTACGAATCGTTTCCAGATTAAAAAAAGAAATGAACCTGCCTGCTCTTGAGGCACATTTCAGAGACTCGTACTGAACCTCTGAGGGTGCATGTGCAGTCTTTTCTGTCGGGCAGTACAAGTACTTTGATCCACTTTGGCCGGATGTTTGAGATGTAGTAATGTGGACCATCTCTGCAATAAGCATATCTGTTCATTTCTGTGCTAATGCAGATTCTCATACCTCCAGCCTGCTGTTTTATATGCTTATGTTAGCAGGCCATCCCTCTGAGCAGTCATAGAGGAGGTAAGGAGCATGCACTGAGTACAGCATGTTGCCGCACCCACCACACGACAATCCACCTCCGGGATGCGAACCTGAGTGCAGCCATGTGGCGGGTGATACCTCAGCACCAGTCTGAGGTTTTTTTCCGGAGGCTAGAGCGCCAATCCTGCCACCAACCCCCAAGATATTCCCTGTAAATTGGAGGACCTCCTTATAGGGCTGGATGTAGATTAACATCATACCCAGGATGAAGCAATTACAGGTTCAGGGCCTTTGCTCAAGGGCTCAACAGAGTAGGATCACTCTGGGCATTCATGGGATTTGAACCAGCAACCTTCCAATTGTTGGCACAGAGCCCTAACCTCAGAGCCACCACTCCTCCCTCCAGTCATACACCATAAAAAAAAACTTCCTACTCTCCCCTTCCCAGCATTCCCAGTCCTTCGGTCATACTGATGCAAATAACCATGTTATTGCTGCGTCAGTCATGGTGTGTGAGTCATGTTTCTGTTGAGGCCATTTATATCTGCCTCAGGCTTGCTGGTGGAGTGCTGGTTCCTAGGCTAGGGTTGCCAGTTCGAATCCTGTGAATGCTAGGAGTGATTCTACTCCGTTGGGCCCTTGAGCAAGACCCCTAACCTGCAATTGCTTCCTGGGTATGACATTAACCAACATCCAGCCCTGCAAGCAGGTCCTCCAACTTCCAGGAAAAATTTGGGGGTTGGTGGCACGATTGGCTCTCCAGCCCCTAGAAAAAACCTCACACTGTTCCGTCTCATTCAAACTATTGAGGTCCTGAGGTATCACCTGCCGCACAGCCGCACTCAGGCTCTAATCCCTCAGGTGGTTTGTTGTTTGGTGGGTGCAGCAACACGGTGTATCAGCATCTTAATTACATACTGATCTCATGTTAATTCATCATTAATGAATCGTAGCAACTATATTTGTTCATGATTTGTACTGAGTTACTACTAAGTATTTGTGCCCCGTCAAGTAAAGTGTTACTGATGTATCATTCACTGTGTTCTTTTCTGAGCAACATTTCCATTGTATGCTAATTTTGTTGCCTGCTTTTCTCTTTTAACATTGTTGAAAAGCACACTTAATCTGCACAATAACAGCCTGCGTCACACTTGGACGGTTTCAGGGAGCCTCATTACATCTTAATCGGCATTATCCCCCCGTCACGCAGGCTCAGCACCCGCACTTACACATGCATCGAGGTGATATGCGCACACGCCCAGCCCCTTGGCATTTAAATATGCAAATACTGGGGGGGGGCGGTCTTAATTGCTGAACATCCCCCCTGGGCATACTTGAACTTCTTAGGGAAAAAGTCATGGGTGTCGCTAGACCCCTTTCGCTGCCCCTTTTACTGGGGCATGTACCCCAGTATTTATACCACAGTAAAATCTAACGTTCAGCTTTCAAACATCATGTGGGTAATTGGGGGTTGGGGGCCCTGTTCCCCAGCGTAGCTTTATGTTTAGTGCCCCTGGAAAAGGCTTATTTCATATGTTTATATATAAATACGTGTATTTGAAATGCGATTTTATAAAAGTAAGTGCATTTTGATGTTAGGCTTGCATCAATTTAGCTTGTGGTTTCCTGTGAATATGCATTTCACTTGATTTCCCTCAAAACAGAAATATTGTTTTCATAGATTAGAGAGCTTCAGATTTATCAAGGTAACAGATGGAACTCGTGTGCCATCCACTGGGACCTCATTATGATAATTCCTGATAGTTTTTTTGTGAAGCCTCTGATAAGCATTCTTACATGTGGTGCATTATGGGATTTCGGCCTGTGAAATGCAGCACTTCTTACCCATAATGCTATCTGTTACTCTCCCCTACACTCTCAGAATTTATCAGGTAAAAATTTGTACCTTGGCTTGTCACTGGTACTGTACCCTTGTAATTGTACCTTTTAAGACTCTGAGGAACATCCCAAATGTAGAAATAGTATTATTGCACCATCAATGGTACAGAAATGTTCCTCAGAGTCAATTCAAGTCAAGAAGTTTATTGTCATATACACAGTAAAAAACATGCACACGTTAGAACCATGTAATGAAATTCTTACTTTGCTTGCTCACCCGTCGAAAAAGATACAAAAAATAGAATAGATTAAAAAATATAAGAGTCACTCGATAAAGTGCACAGAGTTGGATATGAATATGGAAATGAATTTGGATATGGGGTCAGATTCCTACAGCTGTGGGGTATAATCGGCAAACCCTTGAGGGTCTATCCCCAGTGACAAAAAAAGGTACAAAGGTATCTGTGGGCAACCTCCATTCTCAATGGGTGCGTTGAGAATATTTTTCTTGTAGTTGTTCGATGAAAGGAAGGTGATATAAATTTTCTCAAGTTGACACAAGGTCACACAATCCTAGAACCCGGCAAATTGGGTTTGACGTGTAATTTGCAGCGTCACTTCCTGGTGCGGCGTTCAGGCGATAAAAGGCCCAGGTATGTTCTCACCCAGCCCCGCGCTAATTAAACGCTACGCAGTTCGATCTGAAACGCGCAGAGCTGCAGACACCAAAATTGTATTTTCCCTGCAATTATCCCTATGAAATGAACAAATTCATTTAATTAAAACCACCGTTAGTGAAGAAGAGGGCAGAAGCTGGGGGAAACAGACATTAGCGGGCTCAGGAAATTTAGCGGCAGGGGGGCCTCCCTCCCCCTCTTTGTACGTCAAAGACGATCATTTTCTCTCCTGTTGGTCTTAGCTTTCCTTTATGTTGCTTTATTCGGAAGCCACAGTGATAAGATGATGAGTCACCTGTCTGCTTTCTGCGGGGCTGAGGATTTCTGTTCAAACATGTCAGTGTGCTTGAGGATATAGTGGAATGGGAGGGGGGGGTGGTTCTCCAGATTGACCCACGTCAGTCTTCTTTGTGCCCATGTATGCGTTTGCTGCAGGTCCTGCCGCTGGAGAACCAGATGAGGGAGCCAAAGCGATTCCCCCAGGCACTCAACATTGGCATGGGGGTCGTCATAGTGCTGTACGTCACCTTGGCCACGCTGGGGTACCTCCACTTTGGGGAGAACATCAAAGGCAGCATCACACTGAACCTGCCTCACGACGCCTGGTAAACATGGGCTTCACCTTCTGAAACCTCTCTGCTGTATAACTATTTTATGAATATTTATAGTCATGTGTATAATGCTTTACGAATGTGTTACGATTATGTGTTATGAATCTGTTTATGGGTTCCTATAGACAAGGCATTCATAGAAAGTATTACTGAAAATGTTTATTGGAGAATCTGGAACTCGATCTGCTGGTGGGTCAGCTTCTTGAGATGTTTTTATTAGCTGAGGAACCAGTAACTGTTCGAAGTTTGCTACTCAAGGACATCATCGCTGTCAGCAGCAAACTATGAGGCAGTTTCAGTTACCGTCCTTGTAGCGGTATAGTGTGGGGGAAAAACTTCCATCCCAAGACACAATGGAGAGAAAACATCGCTTCACGTTTTTTTGATACAGAAAAACAATACTTTAGTGATCTTTATTTAATATTTTTGGCTTTTAGATTTTCCCTCTTCAAAAACTCATACTGCAGTTTAATAATTCACCATTATTGGCAGGGGTATCAATTGCTGATCACACAAATGCATACAGAGCTTATCTTACTTGTGTCACAGATCTGCATAGAATTGTGAGGGGTTGAAACCTCAGTGAGATCACTCTCAGACTGTGTTCAAAATGTCCACTTCGCTCGTTCGTTTGTTCGCTCATTCACTCGCTCAAACTATATAATATTTTCTACATAGAACACTCACTATAGCAGGGGTGGGCAATTTTTTTCTGCAAAACGCCAGTGCGTATGCAGGTTGTTGGGGTAACCTTTAGGTCAGCTGTTCAAACCCAGGTATGAGGACTCTTCAGCCAATCAGTCCTCTAATTAGTGACCTAATTAGGGAGTTGCAGCGAAAACCTGCATACACACTGGCCCTTTCTGGATAAGATTGGCCATCCCTGCACTATGGGATAAGGCCAGACAGCAGTTCATACATTTTGGATACTAGACAGACGTTACGTTGCTTTATAATTTTGTGGTGGATATTCATAATTATTTCTGTTTGATAATTTCATTTATATATAAGTAGTACTCACATTTGTTCTCAACAATAATCTGGCAGTCGCCCTACCCCTCAGTCTGTGAACTGGGTGGGTCCATTCGGTATTTCTCAGCTAATCGGCCTTGTAGGTATATTGGGAATGGACAGGCGCTTCTGTGGAAGTTGGGTGACTGTGAATCAGATCACTGGTGATATTATTACTTCAATAAAGCAATTCATGGTTCATTAATGTTTTTAAATGTGCCCTGCCTAGACCTTCAATCACTCACTGCCCCTGTGAGATGTAATTGCTGAATATATATTTCTTGTGTTATGTAACCTATATTTTTTCTTTAAATATAAACATTTGTATGGGGTGGGACGGTGGTTAGCACTATTGCCTCACACCTCTGTGACCTGCGTTCAAGTCTCTGCCAGGGTTCCATATCTGTGGAGTTTGCATGTTCTCCCCATGTTGTCATGTGGTTTCCTTCGGGTGCTTCGGTTTCCACCCCACAGTCCAAAAAACATGTTGAAGTTAATTGGAGTTACTAAGTTGCCCATAGGTGTGCATGTGTGAATGTGCCCTGTGATGGATTCCTGCCTCATCCTGGGTTGTTCCCTGCCTTGCGCCCATAGCCTCTGGGACAGGCTCTGGACCCCCTGTGACCCTGAATAGGACAAGCAGTTATAGAAAATGGATGGATAAACATTTGTATACAGTTTTGTTTGACTTCTTAAAAGACTTTTTAGGTAGTTGAGCTGTTTCCCGTCATCCTAGTCAGGCAGAAATATGATTTTGTTTATTTTCATCCTTTGTTCTGTTAGCCTTGTTCAAATGTTTTCCATGAGGGGAGACTGTACAATGTATGGTCTCTCTCCTCTAGCTTGGAGATGGTTTTTGGAACTAATGAAGTTATAATTCAGGGGCCTGTTTGAAAAAATGCTGCCTCTCCCTGTTCCACTTTTACAAATACAACACGATAAATCTTTTCTTCTAGCAAGCCAAAGCATTTATAGGTTTGTTTGTTTGAATGTAAAAAATATCACCAATACACTGAGGTTCCCGGAGTGGCTTGTGTGTCCCATGGCTCTTCTGGTGAGCACGGGCAAACTGTGGATGAGGCGGGGGGCCGCTTTTGTGAGTGTGGTCAAGCCATGAGAGGCAGGCCTCCTTGGCAAGCGTGGCCTAGCTGTGGATGAGGTGGGCCTCCTCGGCGAGCGTGGCCTAGCTGTGGATGAGGTGGGCCTCCTCGGCGAGCGTGGCCTAGCAGTGGATGAGGTGGGCGTCCTCGGCGAGCGTGGCCTAGCTGTGGATGAGGTGGGCCTCTTCGGAGAGCGTGGCCTAACTGTGGATGAGGTGGGCCTCTTCGGCGAGCGTGGCCTAGCTGTGGATGAGGTGGGCCTCTTCGGCGAGCGTGGCCTAGCTGTGGATGAGGTGGGCGTCCTCGGCGAGCGTGGCCTAGCTGTGGATGAGGTGGGCCTCCTCAGTGAGCGTGGCCTAGCTGTGGATGAGGTGGGCCTCCTCGGTGAGCGTGGCCTAGCTGTGGATGAGGTAGGCCTCCTCGGCGAGCGTGGCCTAGCTGTGGATGAGGTGGGCCTCCTCGGTGAGCATGGCCTAGCTGTGGATGAGGTGGGCCTCCTTGATAAAAAGCAACCATTTCTTGTTACTGCTTAAGTGCTCGTGAGTGCCTCCCTCCCACCCCTAAAATAGGCTGTCACACTGTGATAACCCCTATTAATCATTTTTCGGCCGTAGGCTAATGCTAATCCCAGAAACACCCTCTCGTCATCTTGATCAAAGGCAGTAAGGTACTTAAAGGGTCGTTTGCCTGTTAATTAATTTCCTGGTCAATGCCAAGTTCTACCTTTTTTTGGGTCTTGCCAGAAGATTAGAGTAAGAGCTTTAAAGCTGGAGCACTGGAGAGAGACCACAAGTTCTGGCAAGGGACGGGGTGAGGTGCTGAAGTGACCCATAATGGTGCGCTACGAGATCTCTATGACACGTCTATGGGACATCGGTGTCACTGATAGTCACTTGGTTAGTGCCACTCTCAGGGCATCCCTGACTTCATGCAAAATAGCATAAAAAACCTTCTTCTGATCTTGAAATGATCCCCTTCGTCTTTTTGAAGCGATGAGTTTAACTCCTAATCTTGGCAGATAATCTGGGTGTCTCTTTCAGGCCGTATTGTAATCGAGTATAACTCGAGAGTAGAACAATGAGATAATTTACGGTCATGTATCTTGCAAGAGCAGGTGGTGCCTCCTCTGGCCAGTGCAGCTCCCGTATCTGTGCTGGTGAGATTGGGGAAGACTGCCGTTGATTGGGTTGTTAATCATGGCAACCGTGTTATCAGCTCTCGCTCAACTTCCTCCAAAACAGCGGCTCCCAGCCCTCATGAGGGAAGTAATGTCTCTGTTCCTGAAACACGGCCTCACGCTCTCCGAATGGACAAAAATGGTGTCTCTAGGAAAAGTAGCCTGAACGTCCCACAAGTGTGATGAAAAAAGTGTTTGCGGCTGGAAGCTGGTATTCCACAAAAACCATGTTTCTTAAGAATTGCGGCAGCTACACACTTGTGCAAGTGGATTATGTTTTGTTGTTTTTGAAACCAAAACCAATTGAGAGCTTAGTGTTCGCCAGATGCAGTGGGACTTTCATGTTGGCCTGCTTTTGTTCTGCGCTTGACTGTGAGTCATGTGTCCTTGTGTGCAGGACCAACCAGATGGTGAAGATACTCTACTCCTTTGGCGTGTTTCTTAGTTACTCCATCCAGTTCTTTGTGCCTGCGGAGATCATCCTGCCTCCACTGAGGGCACGGCTGCAGGAAGCTTGGAGGGTACCTTGCGAGCTGGTCGTTCGAGCCCTGCTCGTCTGCCTGACCTGTGAGTAACTTTCCCTGCTCGTCTGCCTGACCTGTGAGTAACTTTCCCTGCTCGTCTGCCTGACCTGTGAGTAACTTTCCCTGCTCGTCTGCCCGACCTGTGAGTAACTTTCCCTGCTCGTCTCTCTGACCTGTGAGTAACTTTCCCTGCTCGTCTCTCTGACCTGTGAGTAACTTTTCCTGCTCGTCTCTCTGACCTGTGAGTAACTTTCCCTGCTTGTCTGCCTGACCTGTGAGCAACTTTCCCTGCTCGTCTCTCTGACCTGGGAGTAACGATCCCTGCTTGTCTCTCTACCGTTGAGTAACTTTCCCTGCCCGTCTCTCTAACCTGTGAGTAACTTTCCCTGCTCGTCCCTCTGACCTGTGAGTAACTTTCCCTGCTCGTCTGCCTGACCTGTGAGTAACGATCCCTGCTTGTCTCTCTGCCTTTGAGTAACTTTCCCTTCCCATCTCTCTAACCTGTGAGTACCAACCCCTGCTTGTCTGTCTGACCTGTGAGTAACAATCCCTAGTTTCCACCCTGTTGGATGCTAACTGAGGGTATTGTGCATTTGCTGGAACTGCCCTTGGTTCCACAGATCAACAAAGATCCAAGAATTGGGGAGAATTGTATCATAAATGGCTTGGATTTCCATGACCAGCAGAGACATCCATTGATCTTTACCATCAATACTCAAGTGATTGCTGGTGTGTGCATGTCCAATTTTTGTGAGTGTGGGGAGACATTAGCTCACCAGCTCACACGTCCAGCCTTTGACATCCCTGGTCAGTGGTCTCAGAGACAGACTGCAGGCCTTTTTGCACGTTAATTGTGGTGATTGTTTTGCTGACGTTCCTGTATCCATGCGGAATGAAGACGCTCCCTGAAAATTGAGAGGTCGTTTGCTAATATAGGAGTTTTTTACGCTGCCTGATAATCCATCCATCCATGTTCCAAACCGCTTATCCTACTGGGTCGCGGGGGGTTCGGAGCCTATCCCGGAAGCAATGGGCACGAGGCAGGGAACA
>JAODJX010000039.1:19432807-19443982 GCA_026776945.1 Isichthys henryi | reverse complement strand
CCTCTCCCTTCTTCCCTTCCCCCCACCCCCGCGCCCCCCCGCCCCCGCCCCGCGCCCCGCCGGGCGCCCCCCCCCCCCCCCCCCCAAGCATGCGGCCCATGTGAGTCTGTCAGAAACGTGACGATATAAATAGCTTCCTATGCTACAGTTAGCAAAAGGGCTTTTTATGCTATGAGATGCACGGCTGTCACTCGGCTGGAAGCAGGCACTGCAGAAGCTCAGAGAGGGAACAGCAGCTCCTTCCATCACTGTCACAGAGAGCAGAGTTAAACTGTTCAAGAAAAAATATTAATTTTTGAAAACTCAATTGAGCTGGCATTGGGATCAGACACATTAATAAACTCTATGAGAGAGTGAGACAGATATAGAGGAAGGGTGACAGAGAGACAGACACAGACATAAAGGGTTAGAGAAAGACAGAGGGGGAGGGAGATAAAAAAGAGAGAGACATAGAGGGATGGAGACAGAAAGAGAGAGAGAGACATAGAGGGATTGAGACAGAGACAGATATAAAGGGTGAATGACAGAGAGAGGGGGAGGGAGACAGAAACAGAGAGAGAGACATAGAGGGACGGAGACAGAGAAACAGAGAGGAAAAGACAGAAAGGGTGGGAGACAGAAAGAGAGAGAGATGGAGGGAGACAGATGGAGGGAGACAGAGAAAGAGAGAGAGAGACAGACATATAGGGAGTAAGGCTGAGACGCAGAGACACATAGTGACAAAGAGTGAGGGAGACGGAAACGGAGCTGACGGGAGAGACGCAGACTGAGATGGAGAGAAGAGGAGATAGCAGTACTTTTATTCATGAACAGAGAAGCATACAGGAGTACTGTTTTGTCGTAGATGTTCTTTGCCTCATTATGGAGTGATTTTAGGGGTATATTTGCTTTGAAGTTGACCAAATTCTGGGCTTTCACAGAACATCCGCCACCCTATTACTGCCACGGCCTGCCTGTTACAGAAAATGCACTGTCTCTCTCTCTCTCTCTCTCTGTAATGACACCCCCCCTCCACTCCAGCACGACCTAAAATGAGGTGGGGGGAAGACTGTGAAGCAGACAGGAGCTCTGTGGGAGGCCAATGGGGGAGGGGGGGGCAGGCTGTAGAAAATAAGCTGCATTTTAAAGGCCATTTTAAGCCCAGTTCAGAAGCCTTTTACTGTAGATGTGTGTGAAGAAGCGACCGGTCTCTTTCAGAGATGTTCACACAGGGACACTCAGCATTTCCTCATAGATCACAGCAGGAAACCTGTGGTTCTCGACGGCCTCCTGCTGCTGTCACATCTCCGGTAGATTCCAGAAAACTAGAGGAAAATGGATTGTAGAGAATGGCTCCCAGTGAATGTGTGTGTGTGTATGTGTGTGTATACTCACGTGTGTGTCGTCATTTCTCGTGCAGCCCTGTAAGCAGTGCGTCACGCCACACATAGCCCGATGTCACCCGTGCACCCTGGTCACTCTTCGGTCTCCCAGCACACACACACCAGCCCGTTGCGTCCCTCTTGATCTCTCTGGAGCAAAGCTTAGAAGATTAGCTCAGACTGCTAAGTGGAAAGATAGAAAAATGTAGAGAAAAGGGACATTTAAACCCCACAGTGGGGCTGGCAATCTCAAAGCCCAGCGGAGCTATTCCTGCATCTGTTACCTCTTACTATCCGCCAGCTTCTTCCTCTAATGCCGTTTATATTTTCTTGTTTATCCTTTTTTCAGCAAAAACAACCCTGCTTCTCAGAACATGACAGCGGCTTGTTCTAGGATATAGAGTCAAAAAATCATTTTTATCTCCCTGACTCCAGCAGAACTTTTCCGCCGTGGCACGTGGGCACTTGGCCAGTGGACCACTGTCTGCTGCCGGTAGAAGGTACAAAACCAGGGATATGTATGGCGGTCCTGTCTGCATAGTCATCACTGGTGAGGATGAAGCGTTTGTGCTTTTCCAGTGGAAAACAGTGCAGAAGAATCTCCCAACAATCTGACAGGTACATTGTTACCATGGAAATGAGCACACATACATTTCATTAGTAGACAAAGTACATCTTTGAGAAAAGAGGGTCAGGCAGTGTCAGGGACAGCTACAGGCCTTGTACAAGGGCCCAACAGTGAAATCATTCATCCAACCCTAGGATTTGAGCCTGCAACCCTTCGATTACGGGTATAGCATCCTAACCCTTCTTAACCACACTGATATGACTGAACATCAGATTCAGCTCCATACAATCAAGGTACAGTGTGTGAAACATTTGCGTGCGATTTGATGTGATTATTGTGTAAAGAGCACTGTCCCAGTTCGCAGTAGACTGTCTGGATCGGATATTTCCTTGTTTTCTGGATAATGAAAGGAGGTGCTAACGAGTCCAGCTGTTGGTGTTTACACTGTTTACTGTGTTTACCGTCTGCAACGCCAGAGAGCAGAACCAAGATATTAATCATGTGTCTCATTGTAAATCGGCCAGGCAGGTGGTTTATTATTTTCCCTTTTGCTTTAAATCAGTGCTATAAATACAGTGAGTGTGGGCAAATGTTTATTTTATGTAAAAGACAGAAATGATTCCAGGATTTCCCTGATCGCTCTCTGGGCTGGATGCTCAATATGGACTGACATAGGCATAAGGTCCGGTCTCTTCTTTTGAATTTTGACCTTGTGACTTATTTACGGGAAGTTCGTAGCATGTTATACGTCCAACAAGAGCATTTTTAATGCCATAAGCTTCCAGCTGTGTGGCTTTGATAAGTAGCTCAAATGGAAAGCAGAAGGTAGGCAGAATTGGAATGAGGAGCGCGATCTTGGCAACCCGATGTCTGAAAAACGTATAACGGCAGAACAACAGAAGCAAAAGTGGTGTGTGATGTACATACTGTAGGACACATCCAGGAGGGGAAAGCTTATTATGTGAGACACGAGGCCACATCATTCGTAAAGAATGCAGATGACAGGGTGCTGTGGCAGATTGTGTACCACACATTATAGAAAAATTCACGTACTGTAGGCCAATGCCCCAATCAAATACACACACAAAGAGTTCATATGTTCCGATCATTGTGGGGACTCTCCATTCATTTCTATGGGCCTAATCTTAACTATGATAACCCTAACCCAACCCTCAGTTTAACCATAAGACTTTTGGCTGTTTTAGTTTTTAGTTTTTCAGCTTTGCTAACAGTAGTGTTCAGTATGAGCAAAGGAGATGATGCTGGGGGGTTTCTCCGAAGTCAGTGATCATTTCCACTCATCTGGTTGTGGGTCACCGGGGCAGCAGTCTTAGCAGCAAAGTCTAGACCTTTTCTCAAGCCATTTGCTCCCACTCCACTGGACGGATACCAAGGCGTTCCCAGGCAGAAGAGAGACATATTGTCTCCGGTGTGTCCTGGGTTTGCCATCGGGTCCCCAGAAGGCGCCCAACAGGCATCCTAGGTACTTTCCGAGACCACCTTAGCTGGCTCTTTTTGATACAGAGAAGCAGTGGCTCTCCTTAGAGTCATTCCCAAATGTCTGAACACCCCCAAATTTCTAAGACACCCTGCAAAGGAAGCTCATTTCATTTCATGCTTTCGGTCACTACCCAAAGCTCATGACCATGGGTGAGGGTAGGAACATAGATCATCCAGTAAATGGAAAGTTTTGCTTTCCACTCGGCTCTCTCTTTACCATGACGGACCAGTTCTCACATAACTGCTGACACTGCACAGATCTGTTAGTCGATCTCCTGCTCCAATCTTCCCTCATTCTTAAACCAGAACCTGAGGTACTTTTTCTGCTTGAGGCAGTAACTCACACCTAATATGCAGGGGCAATCTACCGACAGAAAACAGCTGGTCACAATCGGGGCTGCACACGTGGTTTATAAGGGGGCGTGGTACACAGGAGGATCGTACAGACAGGTCATGACAATTACACTCATCTTACCCAATATATTAGACAAAATAAGAGAAATAACACATATTAGACACAAATATCGTACTATTAATATTGTACATTTAATTACGAAGAGCAAAGATGCTTCTGATTCGTAGCGATGTATAGCGCTATATGCTTCTGATTCGTAGCGAGACTGTCTCAATCAACTTTTTAATGAATATACAAAAAACCGCGATAGAGTGCAGCCGCGAAAGTCGAAGCGCGAAATGGCGACGGACGACTGTATCTGAATATCCATAAATGTGTTAATGTTCTCTGGAATTCTTCTGCTATAAAATGAGTTACATTCCGCAAGAGTACGTAAAGAAGGTAGGTGTGGCCAAACAAATTGTCACACACAGAGGGTGTGGATTATGAACAGTTGGGCTGTGTGTGGGAACTGGTCGTGAATAAATTTTTGGGCGAGGGAGGGGTGGGTTAGGGGGGTCACATGTTAAGCAGGAATCAGCACTTTGCATTGCTGCCAAGTGGGTGGATGGCAAACATGAAGAATGATGAAACTGCATGATGCCCTAAGCCATGTACACTGGGAATGGCTCAGCATTCTTGCTGGAACAGTCCTCATGGATAGCTTCTGTCGAGTGTTTAATCAGAGTATAACTGACTTGAAACCTTTTCACATCAAGGTAGATACTGGAGATGTCCTGTCATCGAGCTGCTCATTCGAACTCCATATTGACATTTTGCTCCAAGCATGTCAATGGCTAGAAGCTGTCAAATTCTCTTCAAATTGGCTTGGTGTGGCCCATGACTCTCTTGCTGTCACCTGTTAGCAGCTGAACACCTGCTAACACCTGCTGATATCTTGATACTTGCTGTCACCTGTTGGCAGTGTGATACCTGCTGTCACCTGATGCTATTTTAATACCTGCAGTCACCTATTCAAACTATGTAGGGTGATGCAAAGTTTTGTAAGAGCACTGTGGTAATAGCAATGACATTTATACCTAAATATATGTAAATACAACTGAAAATGAAAATGAATATTGACCATGAAGTTCATCAGCTCCAAAGCATCCTTGGAGGCACAAGAGCATTTGAGTTATGTTGTGTTTTGACACTTTTGTAAGACTGCATGTTAATGTTTATTTTTGTTAATATTTTATTGGTTCATTGACTTTTTTCCAAGGTCTCTCTCTCTCAGGGCATCTCTCTGTCCTTCATAAACCTGTCAAGTAGATGATTTTTAATATACTCTGCAAATGAACCCGCAGATGCAATCAAACAGGAAAGATCAGGCACACAGCACGTCGCTACAGAGACTTGCGGTTCTCTCTCTATTAAATGAAGAAAATAAAAAAGGGTTTTATGTTCACTCTTGAAATATAAAATAATATTCCACCCGGAGGAACTAAAATTAGAAATGCAATATTAAGAAGGCTTAGACTGCAATTACCCTGAAATTCCTTTTCATCTCTGGGATTATTTCCAACGTCGATCACGAACATACAAAAGAAAGAGCGAGCAGTTACTGCTTAAGAATTAGGCATTTGTTCCGTTACCTTAAAGAATGATCATTTATTTAATCATTAAGAGTCTTTTTATACACCTGCTATGAGTAATCAGAAAGGAGCTGAACCTGAGACTTTAGATCCAATCTCATTGTTACCGTCACTCTGCTGGAATTCTGTTCATCTCTGTTTTCCTGCTCTCACTGTCATTCTCTTGTTGAGATGTGGGTAACTGAGGGCTTCCTAAGCACTGTCTAGCTTTGAGTGTCTGTCTACGTGCCAGGTGCAGTGACTGATACTCGCTTTCCTCTCCGCTTAGCACTTCACGTTATGGGGATGGATTGGGGTGCTAATAAACCAGCAGGGTCCCCCCGACCTTGGGTCAGATCAAAGACCGGGTACATGTGGGGAGCGGGATGTCAGACAGGGGATTATAATGAGCGCGTGGGAATGGCTGCGACAGCGTGGTATTACAGCCGGAGCGGAGAAATACGGTCACAAGAGCTACGACATGCAATGAAAAACTGATGTAATTGGCACAGAAAGTGACTTCTAGCTCGGAGCACGGCCACATCCCGCCGGCACGGAGCCCAACTCATGCAGCTTGGCAGCATCCCACCAGGGTAGAGCCCTGCTCCTACCATTGCTGCGACCCGCTGGGACGGTGCAGACTCTGAGCATGCCCCAATCCCTCCGGCACATAGTCCAGCTCCAAGCATGGCCACATCTCGCCAGGACACCTGTTGCCAGTTTAATACCTGCTGTCACCTGTTGGCAGTGGAACACCTGCTTGTTGATATTTTCATACCTGCTCAGAGCTGGCACTGTGCCCAGCTCCAAGCACGGCCGAATCCCGCCAGGCAAGAGCCCGGCTCCCAGAACGGCTGCATTCCGTCCCGGCAGAGTCACCTCAACAGACCTCCAGTGCTTGTTGTCATTGTCCTCCAGCACCGTAATGACACTTTATTTTGCTCTGCAGAGTCACGCTGGCTGTTTATGAAACCGCCCGCATCCCTCCTAACAACATTTCAGTGCTGTCATTGCCTTATTAAGTGTGCTGCACTTATTAAGTCAGATGGAGGCGGAGTTCTGGGAGAACATGCGTCCGTTTATCTGCTAACATGCAGCTCGTCCTGCACCACTGCAGAATGTTTGCGTTGGCACTAACAAGCCACAATGCAGGAATTTAACATTATAACAGGACCAAGGGAAGAGGGCACAGTGTCAAATTAATGTAAAAAATAACAGGAATATGAATAATTGAACTATTTACAATGATATTTACAATGCTGGCCGCTAAAGCATATGATAGCAGTGTAAATTAGGATTCATTTATGCTTCATGAACAGGGGGAAGGTGAATAGTGTGACATGTTTTGAACATGGTGTTGTGCTGGCACATGCTATTTTTGCATGAGTTTCATGAGTCCCTGGGTCAACAAGGGAAGGGCTAGAATTTAGCACACCTGGAGTCCATTTATTGAAACAAGTCCGGAGATATGGCCTAGAATTACTTTGATTAAAAAATACTGAAAAGTTTGACAAGAAGCATATCTAGATGGAAATCATGTCTCGCACAGGAGAGCTCTATGTTTTCTGAAGAGTTACGATCAAGAATTATTAATTTACATATGGCTGGAAAGGGTTACAAAGTCATCTCAAAGATTTTAGATATTCATCAGTCTACTGATAGCCCAGTTGTCCATAAATGGAGAGAATTTGGTATTGTGGCTACTCTGCCTAGAAGTGGGTGCCCCGCCAAGACGACCCCAAGAGCACAGTGCAAAGTCATCAATGAGGTAAAGAAGAACCCTAGAGTGACAGCGAATGACATGAAGAAGTCAAAATCAGCAAATTCTCCAGGATAATGTGAGGCTGTCTGTCCATCAACTGAAGCTCAGAAGAGGCTGGGTGATGCAGCAGGATAATGACCCCAAACATCGCAGCAAATCCACAGCACAATGAAGAACAAAATCCACCGTTAGGAGTGGCCCAGTCAGAGCCCAGATCTCAGTCCTATTGAGATGCTGTGGAATAACTTGCAGAGAGCCAGACACAGAAGATAACCAAAGAATATGGAAGAGTTAAGGCCGTTCTGCAGGGAAGAATGGGCTAAAATTCCCCCCGCATGATGTGCAGGTCTGACCTGCAGCTAGAGGAAGCACCTGGTTGTGGTCATTGCTGCCAAAGGAAGGTCGACCAGTTATTAAATCCAAAGGTTCACTTACTTTTTCCACTACCACTGTGAACATTGAATCTGTTTGTATAATAAAGACATGAAAAGTGTCGAATTTTTTGTGTGTTACTGGCTTAAGTTCATTGTGTATATCAGTACATGCGACTTAGATGAAGATCAGCTCGCTTTTTATGACCAATTCATGTATAAAACCGTATAATTCCAAAGGGTTCACATACGTTTTACTTTCACTCTAATTAAAGCTGGTGTCTTCTATTAAGCAGCAAGCGCAAATTTGTGAAGTACCCATTTTATCATGGACGCCTTTTGTTAGGGACTTATCATAGGCAGAAAACAGGAACACGCTGACCTGCAAAGGCTGTATGGAGCAATGTAACAGCGTGTCTTTATTGCATGATGATGATGACCTTGATAATAACTTTCCAATCACAGGCCTTCTCAGCTCCCTAAGGCACACACAGCCCCTCCCCCCCACTCCACGGCTGGAAGCCTTGAGTTTGAAAATGAGAAAAAAGTAGACCAATGTGGCGATGTCATACAACGAAGACTGTGATTGGTTAAAGAAGTGAAACGCAAGTGTATGAGAAAACAAGATGGTTGACTGGGCCAAAAACCAGGAGATGTGTTAAGAACCAATAAGACGGCGAGGGCGAAAGAAGGAGACTGACTATAACTTCAGAGCTGGCGAGACAGACGGGTTTGCAGAGAGCAAAGTAGGTATTGAAAGAGGATCCTGGTAGCAGTAATCACTTCTGTCATTTCACCCTTACATCCTTTGCCGTCAAAGCCTTGTAATTATACACTGTAGTCCTTTTTCCTTTTTGTGTCTGAGTGGTTTTGTGTTGTCCGACACCCTGTCATTTCCAGACTCTTCTTTTTAAAGCTGGCCTGGTCTGTCACCCTCTCCCAGCGTAACGGATGCTCAAAGGAGACAAAATCTCGAATGTCCCGTCTGATCAACTCTGGCCCATGTTTTAGGATCCTGGTTTTGACCATTGGTCATGGGAAAGAGATGCAGCTGTCCAGACGAGCAAAGGTTCTCAAAGTGTGGATTAACACCCTAAACTTGTCAATGCACTGGTTCATGATCTTGTGTGATCTTTGAGAAGACAAACCAAAAACGTAACAGCCTCTTTTCTGTTCCAGAGTCATGCCCTGTGAGATTCCACTTAAGCGAGTGACCCGAGTAGGGTTAACCAATCGTATGAGGAGCCAATCATACGTGAAATTGTTTTTGGGTAATGTTGCCAGGAGAAGGGTGTCTATGAGGTCAGAGAAAGGCGTTGATGCTGCAAATGGACAAAACTTTGCTGCAGGGTTCAGTGATACTATTGCATTATTTCCAGGTGCATGTGTGTTAAATTCCAGAAGTGTGACAAAGAGATAATAAAACAAATACAAGACATAGTTATAAACAACTGTGGGTCATTCTCACAAACCCATCACCGTGACATACATTTATTTTATTAATTTGAAAACAGACCGAAATTATGCAACTTTATTGTCTAAACTGTCGATTCTGTTTACCCAGTTTTAACATATTACCAAAAAATTTAGCAAACACACACACACACACAGACCTGTACTCATATCTTCGTGGCGACCCTCCATTAATTTCTATGGGCAAAACTCAAATCCTGATTAAGATAACCTTAACCCTTCTAGGGACTGAAAAAATGGTCCCCACAACATCAAAATAAAAAGTTATTTTTTTTTATCACATTGTGGAAAACAAATGTCCCCCACGATGTATAAAACTGTAGCTGACCCCTTGAAGACACACATTTCTTCTTCAGAGCACTACAACCACTGCTTATGACTGCACAGGATCCCCCATTACGCAAAGGCAGGCTGAGTGTGGCAGGGGGGCCTTGTCGCTGATTTAAGCCCCTCTCCCCCTTGACTTTCCCTGCTCCTAAGACTTGGTCTCATTGCATGGCTCGGTGACCCAGGAGGGACAGGATACGCATATGGCTGCCTCCACAGGTCATAGTGGAGCCCAGGCTGCAGTTGTCTGACTCACCTAATTAGCCATGATGTATTCAATACCGCAGACGGACGGAGTGGGCGACTTTAATTAGATTTCGAGGACTGATAGGGGGGTGGAGGCATTCAATCGTGTGATGATCCGTAACGGAGTTTTTGGGGGGGCGGGTGTTTGCCAGAGAGAACAGGTCCTTTCAAAGACAACATATCAGACGGTCATGGCAGCTTACCCATTCTGCATTATTCCCCCCTTGAGCAGCTGTCCTTCTGCAATCCCTGCGCTGGTGTAGCACCATGCTTTCAGCTTTTTTTGCATGGGCTACCAGTTGATGCACATGATGCAGGATTTATGAATGAATGACAGTCAGAGTGTAATTAGGATCCGTCAGCTTCACTGTGGTTGCATTTCCAGGGATAGAAGCAAGACGTGATTCCTGCTTAATTACCATCATCAGTAAGCACGAATTTTAAAGGAATAAAGAAATGGGGAACTTAATGAATTCAGTTATTGGATCATATTGTTCATGACACAGCCTGACATCACCATCAATGCATGCGTTGTTTTCTAACGCAATTTAATTAGTCCGGCTTTGTTGCCAAGGAGACCTACAGTTAGCTCCTTCAAGCTAATAAGTGACTATATAACAAAAAATATTGGAAAGGGGGAGAGGGAAAGAGACAGCAGGGGCAACCAATCAAAACTGGGCTGTGAATTTTAAGACATGCTCAGTTTGTCCTCAGAAGCCTCCTGCTTTTCCTCCCCACAGGCCCACCCATTCCTACCAGGCTTTCCCACTAGTCTGTGCCCCTTCTTCACAACTTGAAGTGTCTTTCATTGACAGCTATCTGTGCCATTCGTTACTCTCCAACTCACAGCTAAGGCACTTATGTTGGCCATGCCAGGTTTGCAGTTTTGCCTGGCCAGGGCTGAATGCCAAAAGTGTTCAAACAAATGGCTCTGCAGGTCAGGTTTCTTGACTAATTAATTCCCTCTGCTGTCTGAAACACCCCACAGTGCAACCTGAAACATTAAAATGAGATGAATCACCTAAAAATGTCAGCTAGTGGACTCTCGGCATGCCATCTTATAATTATTAATAATCCGGCAATAGCATTCTGATGGTATGCTTTGGATCTTACTTGGGATGTGCCAAAGGTCTACTGCACCTCCAAAAGTCCAACTGGATCATAGAGATGAATGAAAGCTGCATGTTCTTCTGAAATATTGATACCTGTCGCATCACTGTTTAGTCCTGCATTGAACAAGAATTCCCTGCAGATTCTGCTAAGGTCACCCTGAAAACACTCCTAACTTCTGATAATGCACAGTTTTAGTTGTTTTTTCCCGACCTCAGTAATACAGTAGCACCAAACATGCCCCCTCACCTGGAATGATGTGCGAACCCAACAGGTGGCAGAGAAGCCCTAGACTGACATAGGATTGTGTCATGTGACCATGGGCTTCCTGGCTCCTATTCTGGATGAGAGAAGAGGAAGTGGTTTATTGAGCCAAAAAACAGATAGTTACAGTATGTTAAAACCATTCATTCATTCATTCATTCATTTTCCAAACCGCTTATCCTTACTGGGTCGCGGGGGGTCCGGAGCCTATCCCGGAAGCAATGG
>JAODJX010000039.1:19409064-19421296 GCA_026776945.1 Isichthys henryi | reverse complement strand
TCCCTTGGGCTTATATATTTCACATGCCCCCCCCCCCCCCCCTAAAATACACACCTACTGACCTCTAAATAAAATTCCATCCATCCATCCATCCATCCATCCCATTCAGGGCCATGGGGGTCGCAGTTTCGAAATAGGGCTGACCCCACACGGTTCTGTTTGATCCTCTCCCCCGTGTCCCCCTGAATAGTTTGAATACCACTGCTCTGTGTATTTATTTAGGCGTGTACGTTTTCAGTATTTATCCATTACTGGGGCACTTCCAGTTAACAGCATACTGAAGGAGCCTTGCCATTTGGCCACTGGTACCTTAACCATTGCGCGCCCTGCTGGGACGTAAGCCCCCTTCTGGGACGTAAGCCCCCTTCTGTAGCAACTGGAGCAAACCCCACGGCAGGCCACACTGTTACAGCTAAAAGACTCTCGACATGCAGGTAGTGAAACAACCTTTGCACACCGAAATCACTGATGGAATTTTTAATCCAGCTTGATGCACAAGAATACTGCTGAGAATGTTTACAGATGAATGAATTTATGAAGTTAAATCCTTTGATCTAGCCTGCTTCTTCTAAACCCCATATCCACAGACAAAGGGTGGTCTGAGCATAAAACTGTTTTATTTCCCGCTGGAGGGCTTAAGGCTTACAGTAGCCTGGGTGCTGGTTGTAAAAACCAGGGGCCACCTGAATCCAGAACCCGCTTTCGGTATCTGATCACTGATGAAGTGACGACGTTCGGAAAAATTCAAAATGGGGTCACTTTTCAGTGCTTCAGACTCCTGACAGGAAGGCCGTCTGCGACTCCGAGGCATCAGGCCTGTTTTTGGATGCGATGATCTCGGCCTGCAAACCGTTACCCAGAGTGCCGACATTCGGGCACTTTCCTTTGATATGCAAGAGAGAAATTCTGTTTCTGTATTTCAACAGCCGAAAAAAACTTCCAAATATGCGGACGGTATAAAACAGCGATATGCCCACAATCAAAAGAACACTCAAACTGCAAATGCCGCCCCAGATTTCGTTACCGAAAATCCTTTGTGTATCACTCACATTTTCAGTCCTCTACCTTCACGCTATTGGTTGCTTGAAGGTGTCACACGGCCTGGGATATTTCAGTGGAAAGGAACTTCCCGCTTGCCTGTGTGGAGCTTCCACAAATGTAGTTGTGAGCCTCAGGAATCTCCCAGTCGTTACATAAACTGAAATGAATGATTCATGGTGCCAGAGTGACTGGGCTGATATCCTGTAAATCAGCTGTGGATGGAAATGGACTCTGAAGATGTATTTGGCAATGTGACACCACCAATCTCTTGAGTGCAAAGAACTATTAGAGAATTATGAAAACACAAGCATCCAGGCAGGTCCTGTAAAACTGGGAGATGCAGTGAAGGCGTAGGCTAGCACTCGAGAGCTTTCATAGCTCTTTGAGCAAAGTCAAAACGGAAGATCAAACGGTGGAGAATAATTGAGTCTATCAGAGATGCAAGCAGCAGAACACTTAGCTCATTCTACCCTAATTATGAATCAGATATTATCGACCCAGCTTGACTCACCTTCTCGTTGGTACTCATATATTATATGATATAATCTGGGGATCAGGACAAGAAACACTGGACCTTGACCCGCAGACAGCTGACGACAGAAAAACACATGGAAGCAACACGACAGCAGGTCTAATTCAGACAAACTTCGGAGGTGAGACGTCATCTTCGAGGTCGGGTGAAGCCCTCATTCTGGATAGGGCTGTTCAGCAGAGTAGATCCTGAATAAACTGCCTCAGTGGCCTATGCTAAGAAAGGCTGAGATTGCCTTCAGCGTATGGCTTCTTCACTATGTTCATATCACACTTTACCATGCTCAGCCACATGCAGGAAACAGCCAAAAAAGTCTCAGTATTTTTGTCACTGGGTCCCTTCATTAGACATTTTGATTGCCTCCGAAGCTCGCCTGCCTGAATGTGAGGAAGTCTCAGTGACGATTACTTCTGCTGCAAAACCAGGTCCAGCAAAACCTCCTGGGACTTTCCAGACTGAGACACCCCCAGAGTGGGTGACCAGATCCCGAGGACTTACAACCCATCTCCAGACTTATCTAAAGCATGTTTAGCGATAGCATCAAAACATGGTGCTGTTTTTAAATCAACACATATTCCACAACTACACATCATATGCAGGGAAAGTGTGCAAAGTGAACACAAGACCATGACAGAAGACAACATACACAACAGGCGACTTAAGGGATCCACTTCAACACGGGGAGAACATGCAAACTTCACACAACACACACACACACGAAGAGGAGCCGGAATCAAACCCACAGCCCTAGAGGTGTGAAACCACAGTGAGATCGCAGAGCTGCTTTCCGAGGACCTTCGATTTTAAACTCCAAAGCAATTATGGTCACAGTGCAACACAACTTCTAAACTATCTTAATGGAGGAAAGAGTTTGAAGAAACTGTAAAACATTAACAGTACATATTAAACACACTGCATGCTGGTAGTTCATTTAAAAGCAGCGTCTGTCAGTGGGATTTTGATTGCTCTGTGGATTTTGAAATTCATCTAGAAGGATCTGACTCTGAATCCTGCTACTAATCTATACTAATGTGAGGTCAGGGTTGTTACAGGGTTGTAGTCTCAGTTCATCTTTCTATGTCCACTGTAACATGGCTGTTCAGATCCCTAAAGGTGATGATAGACAGGGCAGATTTTTGAGCAGTGTCGCCGGGCAACCTCCAACCTGCTGAGACGAAAAGCAAACTCATGAGGGTCTGGATAATCGAAAGAAGTTGCCCACTGCTGATCAAAGTTTTTCAAATCAAAATTCATTGCTTAATATCAATGGAAAATAGCTGAGCAACATTGGTCAGCTACACTGCTCAGCAATGTTGCTCAAAAAGTTGCAATATGCAGTCAAAAGAATTATTCTTCCATGTAGGAGATGCTTCCTGGTCATGCAGGCTTCCCGAGAGACCTTTGTGGGTCATACTGACTTGCTGAAAGAACAGAGTAGGCAGCCAGGATTTCTCCCACCAACCGGGGGAATGGGATTAATCAGGGTCCATTCTGAGAGCTGCTTAAAGTCTGTTTTCTCCTCAGGAGACCCCCACACTCTCATCCCAACTCTTCCAGAGTAGCAGGAGAACCGAGCTCAAGTGCACCTCAGTGCAACCTGCTGGCCTAGTTTTGAATGACGAGCAAAGGGAGCAGTAAAGAGATCTATCTGCCTTCAGCTGTGTGACAGTTCCTCTGGCATTTCACTGGGATGGTGCAGGTGAATGGGGTGGCATGGTGGTGCAGTGGTTAGCGCTCTTGGTTCGAGTCTCCGCCTGGGTTACATGTGTGCGGAGTTTGCATGTTCTCCCCATGTTCCCTCCAGGTACTCCGGTTTCCCCCGACAGTCCAAAAACATGCTGAGGCTAATTGGAGTTGTTAAATTGCCCGTAGGTGTGCATGAGTGAGTGAATGGTGTGTGAGTGTGCCCTGCGATGGGCTGGCCCCCCATCCTGGGTTGTTCACCGCCTCGTGCCCATAGCTTCTGGGATAGGCTCCGGACCCTCTGCGACCCAGAAGGATAAGTGGTTTGGATGGATGGACGGTACAGGTGAGCTGGGGATTGGTTGATCATCATTGGCTGTCAGAGTATAAGCATTGTGCCCCTGGTACTCACTATGTGTGAGAACTGTCACACATTTTGCGCACCCCCCCCCCCCACCTTCAGCTTACATCTCCCTCACATGGACATAGGGGCTCCCACCTACTACACAGCAGGAGCTACAGGAAGCTAATTGCTGGGCCCATCAGGCCATAAAAATACTGGCCCTCAACAAGAAAATTGCTGCTGACTTGCCCCAGATCAGCACGTTTCATTGGCGGTGCTGGTGCCTAGCCTGTCAATCGTCACTGTGCACTGGAACATCCATTATATTCATGTTTTCCCATCCCCTTGTGCTGGTCCTGCCCCTCCAAAATGTCCCCTCCTCTCTGCTTTCATGAGAACCTGGGGGGGGGGGGTGGGGGGTGTCCTTGAGTCATGCCTCATGGTAGACAACCAGTCGCACAAACGGGTAAAAAACTTGACCCAAATGCTACATGTGCTCCAGTAGAAGCTGAGACCTGTATGGGACATTGTCTACTCCGGGGTTCCCCAATTCCAGTCCTGCGGTGCCAGAATCCAACACAGTTTGCAGATTTCCCTGCTCAAGTACCAGTACGCCACGACTGAAACTGGGGAACCCTGGCCTACATCTTCTTTCTGCCATCCCATACCTTCTAAACTAAATAAAGAGTAACAAATGAATCTCAGGAACAGAACATACCAGAAAACTTTACAAACTGAAAGCATGGGGTAAACTTACAGATTATCCGAAGGCGGACTCCTTCATGCCCAGTGGGCTGACCCTCACTATTTCGAAGCCTATTGAGTCTGTGCTCTTTCAGATAAGTGAATGTTGAGGGAATCCACAAAGTCATGGGGAATTTGGCAGGGCGCAGCCAAACAGGAGAGACGCGAATGCAAGCTTCACAGATGGAGACAGAGGCAGGTGCCTCAAAATCTCATTTTTACTGAGCAGCTGCGGATGGGATGAATGGATTCTGTTCTTTTTTTAAAAACATGTAAGAGATGAGCTGCTCTCTCTAGAGAATGAGGCATTTGAAACAGAGCGAGAGACACACAGAACTGTGGAAGCCAGAAGGATTCCTCTCCGCAGTCGTCCCGCAATGGGAGTCACACCCAAAAATACCAGAGAGTGACCAAGGGAATCTCCCAGGCATGTCTTTGGTGTCTGAGAGTTAAAATGCACAAAAAAACCCTCCCTGGCAAGCTGAGCTCAAAAACAACCCCAGAAAAGCTCTTTTTATTATGCAAGCAGTTCATGGATGAAAAAACACATACATCAGAAGTGGGGAAGCATGTTGACGACATTTCAGGCCACTTTTACAACTACAGAAGTGCTTTGTATGAAAGATATGGAGAAGTGTGGTATGTGACGTTCGGGGTTAGGAAGCCTTGCTGCGCTACAGAGCATGCTGTCAGGGATCGTTTTCTCTCTGATGTTGACACACTCCTGTTTCACTTTGTCCCGTGAGTACAATTTAATAGAATTAGAGGAGCAGCCAAAAGCCCACCGTCCTGGTCATGCCCGGGCCCTGAGAGCAGCTCATGAGTTGAAGGTATGGAGTCAGTATCACAGGCCTTTCCTCCGCTGTGCCTCCTGAGAAATAATGTTCCTTCCTGGATTCTTATCTTTAGTCAGAGAGGTGTTTGTTCAGAGCTGCAGAGACTACAAAGGCTGGGGCCTTCTGGGTAGGGGCAGACAGCCTGTCCGCGCAGGGAATATGACGTCCATGCTTACTATCCTCAGTCACTGTAACTTTTCAGTTCAGTTGTTTGAGTTCAGAAACCACTACAGCGAACTTCCTAAAGGATATGTAAAAAATTCAACCTTGATAATGAGCCTGTTTTCCAGTCATGGGATCTGGTAACACACACGCCTGTCAACCGTGCATAAATCTGCACATGTACCCTGATGATTCCGCAAGAAAAACATAAACATGGCGGGCTATCGGGCCATGGGGATGCCACTCGATACAATCCACTGGCCTGCGTGCTTCTCCAGTGGATTTATTACTGGAGTGATTAATGCAGATGAAATTTGAATTCCTAAAGTTAAACACGGCACACGTTAATAAGCCTTGAATAAACAAGGGAAACGCACAGCTAATCCCACTGCTCAATGCAAGGAATTATAAGAGAGCAACAAAGGTGGAACAAAGGCCAGACATGTCCAGCACAAACAGATAACTATGAGGGCGTGTTTTAGGTATTTCCAAAAAACTGAGAAGATTGGATAGAAAGCTGAGATGGAGGTGAAGTCTGATTTACAGTAACAGGCCATCTGGATTTATGCAGCCCCCAGTGAGGAAACCAGGAACGCCAACAATTAAATTAATTGCTTAAACAAATATGCTACAGAATCCCCCAGGAGCCGCATCATCTTACAGAAGTGCAAAAAAAAAGTGTCCCCAACAATGTGCAAGAGAAGGTGCTTCAGAGCAGTGTGGCATGACCCCAGAGCATCTTTTACAGACTGGCTCTGAAGTGATGCTTCACCTCGACCGGAGGGCAGGGGCTTCAAGCTGCCATCACTGGCAGTGCCATGCAGGTCGAGCTTCAAAGACATTTCCAAGGATCTGAAGTTCAGGCAAAGCGGGTTGTTAAGAGGACTCCTGTGATTAAATGTGGCCATGTCACATTACTAACCAAGGGAGCCCACTCAGTTAAGCTGGCATGGGGGCAGCTGCCATTAATACCACTTGTATATAAATAACAGATCGGTATGCTGACATTACGGGCCTCCTCTGGGGTGTGGAATGAGTGACATGGGGTGTGGGGATGGTGATGGTAAAGTTTGTCGACCCAAGTAAAATCTGCTGACCCAGGTAGGGAGGTTCTCAGTAAATTATTGCAAATTGTGATCGTCTGTTATGGGGATCACCCTCTGTAAATTTTGCATGGGCCCCTAGCCGCGATGGGCCCTGGAGCAGAAGCCCTCCCACCCCTCAGCTACTGGATCACCTTGAGTGGATCCTGCCACACTGGAGGTAAATAAGGCACCCTGATTGACACCAGTAGCTCCTTTCAGCATCTGCGTTAAGGCACAGCATTAAACAGGAGCCTGCCTGCACTATCTGTCAAATTAAAGAGAGCGTATCGCGTTCAGTACTATCGTTGCGCTCCACTGATGTGCATGGAGCAGTTAATCCCTGATACACCGTACACCCCCGCGGTGCCCCCGATAGTCACAGACACAGCTGTCCAAAGGATTAATACTCATCAGGTCCATGTTGGACTCTAACATGACAGTCGGAAATGCCATTTCACGCCTTCCAAACATACCACAGCTTCAAGATCAGAACGTCCTCCACTGTCATTGTGTGAGCAGGAGAAATCCAGAAAAACGAAAGGTAATTACATGCGTTTCTCACCTATAGTAAGTGATCACCAGTAACACTAAGTGCCAAAATAAAGGGTTAAACAGTCCATTTCGCAAGAAAATGAATGAAAACGGACACCTTCGTATATAAATATACAAATACTAATCTAATCTATAATAAGCACACAAAATTATAATAACATCAAAGCGTTACTCATCTTACTGAGAAGGAACATCTACAGACGCTCCCAGCTTGACTATAGAAAACAGACCTTACGAGAGTAATGATCAGCCTCTGTGGGAAAAAAAACACGGAAAAAGGAGCGTGGGTGTTGTGCTAAATTACGCTTGGTTGGGGAACATTGCCTGTTGTTGGATTATTTCTGCAATTTACGAGATAAAAACTTTTACCGATTCGCAGTTTTAACGCGGGCTTTCCTACTGTAACACCAGCGCATGTTATCATTGCAATTACACCAACACCATGATCAGTTTCTCTCTCAAAATACCCTATAATGTTAACTATAGAAACAGGAGGACTATCTTTGAAAACAGATGGAAGAAAATGACATAATTATTTTAAAACCCAGTTAAACATCAAGTCAGCGATACTTTTCTACAATATGAACACAGTACAGTAGGGGTCTCCAGAATTTATGGTCAGCGGGCGGTCATACAAAACATCCACCCACCGGTAAAATGCCTGGCGATTTCAAGTTTAATCGTTTCCATTTTTCCAACAGAACGAGCGAATGTAAAGGGTAGTAAAAATGAAAATATGTAGACCTAGTTTATTTTTGGAAATGAACCAATACTTTGGCACGGAAAACAATACAGGAAACAATGAAATAGCTACATTAATTCCGTTTTCCTGGTGAAGCATCAAAACTTATTTTACAGACATTACAGCGGTGATATAGGCCTATTATCGCTACTGCTGGTATTAACGTTTGCTGATATCGCTTTTTCACCTAAACGCAACTGAAACCTGAAATCTGACACTACTTTTTAAGCGGTACTCAAGTGAATAATTAATTTTAAACTTATTCTCCATGCCAGAAGTCCTCATTAAAAATTAGATTCCGAGATTTGTTGTATGATTGGGCTGTTTTATAAAATCGCACTAACACCTGCGCCTCTCGCAGCCACCATACGCACGTGCGTTATATACCTGCGACCCATAGGCAACCTGTGCGTTATGAAACATCCAATCGTGAACTTGTGAAATGAAATACCTCGCAATGTTTCGCCTTCATTCGTCAGCTTCCCATTCAAACACACCAATGGTCTGGTATTTGGGTGATTGGGACGGCGGCACGGAGGCGAAGTGTAACATTAATATTATCAGCGCAAATGTAAGCGCTTGTACTTCGCCATAACTTTACATCTATCTACTTGAAATGCTGTTAATACCAAAATACTGAGCGCAATTAGCCCTATTTTATAGCAACTGTGCACGGTCAATTTAGGTATACTGTTTATTAGTTGGACTAATAAAAAGACATATAGAATATTGAATGAATGAAACATTTATGTGTGATTGCATTGTTTTAGCCAGACTCGGTTTGCGCACCCATACATTAAGCTTTCGCCCTGGACTTACCGGCATTCCTAAGTTTCCGATTCCTGGCTACTGAGATAATGACCAGAAAATTTCCCAGCACGTCTACCACGGTGGTGAAGATCAGCACGCTGGCCAGCACCGCGATTGTCCAGGCGGGACGCGCCGGTGGCGGCGCGGGCAGAGAGCGGCCGTGTCCCAGCTCCGTGCGGTTCCAGAGCAGTGACACATCCTCCGGCATGTCGAAAACCGCCGCTGTCTCAACTTTTCCCTTTCCTCCGTCCGGAGCATTCATGCACCAAAGTCATTTGGGCAAGACCCGGGTACCGCTTTTGTTGTGGACTCGGTAAAGCAAAGAGCCGGTCGGGCTTCAAAGTTAGATCTTCCGTCTTTTTTGCATGGATTTGCACAATGAGTGATGCATGCATCCAAAAGAGTCCTTATGATGATGTCTGTCACGCTGGTGATGGGGGGGGTTACGCTGTGCCAGTGAGCCCTGATAACCCCTATGCACTGACTGCTTGAGGAGGCGTGGGTGCACCACACTTCTTCACTATCATTTGTACAGGAAGTTCCGCCGGAGCGCATCTGCTTTCTTCCCTTCTTTTTAATACCTATCTTTCCATTGCTGCTCGCCGCCTTTCCGTGGCACTGTCCCCCAAATGCATCTTTATGCGTGGCGATTCCAGCGCGCAGCGAAACGGTGTCCATCCGGGGATGGAGGATCGGCTTTCATTTAGGGGAGCTCCTTTAGGCAGCACGCACCAACTACGGTGTGTGTTTGTTTCTGCGAGAGGTGAGGGGACCAAGGATAGATGGAGGGAAGGAGGAGTAGGCGAGGTGGTGGTGATAGGGGCACACGTGCATATAATGAATACATGAGCACTTACTCCGAGTCCACGAAGTGCTGTCTCGGTTTGTTTTCTTAAAGTATGAGGGAGAACTATTTTATGCACACAAAAAAAAGTTTCAGTATTGCTGAATCTATATTACATTTTCCGCCAATATTTGAACGAGTCAACTAAAACCAATTTAGCAATTACTGTACGACCCGGTAGGGTCTCTGTTGACTGTAAGTTTAATTTTATTCGTTTTTAAGAAGAAAACGAGTTTCGTTTCACAAATTAATCCACCTATCCATTCTTATTACACTATTCTTGGTTTCTCAATAAAAAAAGGTAGTTTACGCTCTGGTCGCGTACCTATTTTGCTGAAAACTTCCATTCTCATGTTGTGGTCTTTTTGTAGCCTTGCTATAACTAAACAGCGAAAACTGGTTTGAAAGAGTGGGACACATTTAAACTTGTATTCCGTCCGTAGCTAACCTGCCTCCCCTTACTAAAAGATGCAGCAATATTTACTTATTCCGATCAACGCCTTATTCCCCACATTGAAATGATATCCAATGATCTGGACACGAGACAAAAAATTACAGGTTCTAATACCGAGAAGAGAACTTGATTTATATAATTTAAGAGATAAAACGGATTGGATTATTAAACGAATTTATCCCAGAAATAAAAGGGTGTATTACCCAGTCAACTGTAAAATTGTTAAAATAAAAAAGCTGCTTTGGGTGAGGACGTATGTTAATAATGGAAAAAGTAAATCATCAATGAGATTTCCTAATTAATATCTCCTTTCAAATAAGATGACAGACGGCAATAAATATACGGATTATGTTGCGATCGCCTCGGGGAAGCAGGCGAGGGGTGCCGTGAGTACGGGGAAACGGGGTTTATTCCGGGCAGACAGGGAAGCACAGGGCAGCGACAAGCAAACATTAATGACAGACCACGGGAAACAGACTTGAACGCGGACTAAATACAGGACATGCAATCAGACTAATGGAAAACAGCTGGGCACAATCGGGGAATCACATGTGGTCGATCAGGGGGGCGTGGCACACACGAGGGCTGGACGCGCAGGTTATGACGGATTATATTCTGAGGTGGCGTTTTGTATTGGAATCACGACCGCACTCCTTTTAAACTCTTTTTTTTCGTTTTTAGTACCTCGATGTAAACCGCTGGCTGAGAATGCGAGGGCGCGACGTCTACATTTGACGGACTACCCCGCCCTCTCAGAGAAGATTAAGGCATAATTTTAATCATCCATCCATCCAGAATTGAATTAGAGATATCTGCAATACATATCCAGTCTAGCGGTTAAATGTTAAAACGCCTTGCCATACTTTTGCATGTATTGTTCCTGTGCTGCAGTATTAAACTATTTTAAAATGCAAAATAATTATTCTGAGATTGCATCGTTTATTTTTTCCCACGTATTTTAAACAAATCTAATAAAAAACTGTAAAAACATGGAACGGATCGGAGAGTGACAGTCAATCAGCTTAAGGTCATTATCTAGTGACCGAGGAACATTTTTCTCTTCTTGTCATGACTGCAGCTGGGCTTCCCCTCAAAAATAATGTGTGTTAAGACGGAATGTGTTTGACTTGTTGACACGGACGTCAAAGTAGACGTGAAGTTCCAAATGGCCTTCAAAAATGGTGTGGATTGTGTGTTTCCTGTGGTCTGTTTATCTGTTAGTGTGTTTGGCGTAATTATGCACTTGTCAAACAATCATAACGTTGTGTGCAGCGCGTGTAAATTTTTGGGGTAAGTCAGTGCTCCTGGTGACTGCGAATCTGGAGACAAGCATTCTGATTTTAAAGCTTTTAATACTCCATCAGTTGCTCTGATTTAATTATGGCGAGACCTCCTGCCCCCCAAATGCGCAGCGTGAAGTTCCCAAACACATCAGTGCAAAGCGGCAGTCTGTTCCCCGCGGGAGCGCGACGGTCTTCGCATCCGAGAAATGCCACCTGCTTGCAGTCTGCTCCCGGCGAGAGGATCGCGGCAGTGGCGTTTAAACCGCTTTTATTTCCAGTGAGCGGCACTCCGCGTATTTAAATGAGGTGCAGGGTGACGGTCTCGATCTCCGTCGGTCAGCAGGTCACCCCTAAGATATGCACACCCCCCCCTCACAACCGAGAAATTATGCTCCTTTCAAAGCTGATATCAGAATTTCATTTGCATTCTCTTATTGAGGGAATTAAGTCTTCATCAGCGGTGAGGAATCCATGAATACCTCAGGGGCCACACAGCCCCCACATCTTGCTTCCAGAAATTGCAAATACACGCAGGCACACCTGTGATTTTATGCTTAACAGCCCGTAATGTTGAAGCACCATACCCAACAGTCCTTAAAATCAATTTCAAAGAAATTATTCTCCTAAGAAAGATTGCAAACAATTGCAAACAGGGAGGGGTGGGGGCGGAGGTACGGTACGTGAGCAAGAGATATGGCTGACCAGTTGGGGGTGAGGGGGAGGGGTGGGGGAGTAGATGACCTGCCATGGGATTAGGTGTAAAATCCGGGTGTATGATTTACGGGGGGGATACGTAAAATTCAAGTATTGTTGCCATTTCCGAATGCGCCTTTCTGAGCAATTTCTCTGTCTTCTCTCTCCCCGGTTTGTCCTGCCTGCTGTCACCTGCCTGCCCGTCTTGCCCGTCCTGCCTGCTCCTCCGACCCGCCTGCACCTGCCTGCCTTCTCCATCCTGCCCCGTTTCCTCACCGATCCCTTTCCTCCCTTCCCATCGGAATCCCGTCTCGTCAGTCTCTGTAGGATTGATCTCCCCGGTTCTCGACCCTTGCCGGTGTTGTGCCGAATTCTGCACCCCTGCCGTGAAATGCACCCCCTGTCGGGAGCGCGCATCGCTCTTTTCT
>JAODJX010000039.1:19359786-19383980 GCA_026776945.1 Isichthys henryi | reverse complement strand
CCCCCGGCCTGTCACGTCTCTCTCCTGTGAGGACAAGCGGCGTGTCGAGGAGGAACGAGCCCAACTCCGTCCACCAGACCCACGCAACAGATGGCCTCCAGCAGCGCCAGTCAGGTGGGCTAGATTCTTCTAGAAGGAGGGCCGGCTTGTTCATGGAAAGGTTTCGCGGCAGATACACACAGTGCCCGGGGTGTGATGGGGCTGACAAGCCACACTCTAAAAATAGCTAAGGTGCTGAAACACCACGAGCTCCTCCTTCATGACAGGGCAAGGACTGCCGGTCATGTGACGCCAAAAATTATTCGCTGTCAGAGAGCGAACATGTGCAAAGGTGGTAACAGCACTGGTGTTTTTACCCACTCTGGAAAGTGTGAGGAGCGATGGTCTCCACTAATATACACAATGATATATAGTGGGAAATAAAGCAGGAATATAGCAGCATATGTGTGCCTGTGCAGTGTAATGTAGAACATTACCGCAAGCTACCTTCAGAATGGTACACGGCTCGGCACGCGTGTACATGATGATGCCTCGATTCTGGAGTGTACGGATACGCAGGCCCAGCTTCAGCTCGCCGCCGCTGATGCTGTCTGTCACACGGTATTTTATGTAGCTGTTCCCTGAGAAGCTGAGGGAGGTGTGACCTGGAGCGGGCAGATATGGAGGCAGATAGTCAGACAGTTACAGAAGAGAGAGAGACAGACAGACAGAAAGAAGGATGCAGACAAACTGACTGACAACCAGCCAGACAGACAGGAACAGAAGGGGGGAAGAGATAGAGAGACCGAAAGACTGACTGACTGACAACCAGCCAGACAGACGCACAAGTCTCAGGAGGGGGGTAGAGATAGAGACAGGCAGAAAGACAGACAGACTGACAGAGAGACAGACAGACATATAGATAGACAGACAGGCAGACAGAAACAGGCAGGTAGGCATACAGACAGAGAGACAGACATACAGGCAGACAGACAAGCAGGGAGACAGACAAACAGGCAGTTACAGGAAAACAAGACGACCATGAGAGGTCTCATCTCATGCTACTAACTTCTAAATGTATTTTTTTTAATCACATGACTCTCTTTGAACTGTAAAGATGTTGGTATCGCTTAAAAGGATTAATGGCTGGCGGTGTGATCTTTACCCAGGGAGCTCAGATGGGCTGTTATCTTGATGCTGGAACCGCTAAATGAACATGCTTTACCAGGAGCGGTCCTATCGGCTGCTGTCACAGCTGTTGTCACGGCTACCTGATAATGCCACCTTAATTAATAACTGAAAGGCTAAGCTGGGCTACTCACCCGCACACTCGCCTAGTTTCCCTGGGGGGCACTGGCACAAATAGGGTCCCTGGGTTCCCCCTGTGCCGACACACTGCATGTCTCCTGGGCATGGATGGTCCTCACACAGCTCCGAAGAAGCGGGGCACTTGCCACCTGATGACGAGTGAGGGGGGTGGGTGGATAAGGTGCAAGATGTTAATGCCTCTTAGGGCACTTCTGCCTGTAAGGTTTTGACCTCCACTGGGTTCTCCGTGTGGATCTGAGCACTCGCGCTCCGGTTCTCCGTCAACGTAAAATAAGGAACAATGAGAGGAGGGAATGTAGGCGATGTATTCCCAGAGGAGCCGTCGGTCCTCCCGTCTTCTCCGAGAGGTTCCTGGTTGCCGTGGCAACCCCCCCCCCCCACCACCCCTTAGAAGATGGAGCACAACTTTGTTTTGAAGTTCTTATCGCACCAAATGGTGCACCGCTGTTACAGGTTCCATCCCCGTGGTCGATGAAGAGCAGAGGACGCTATTGGAGCTGACAGAGCGAGCGGATCACAGTCAGTCCATGCAGAACGGGGGTGGACTTTGCGTGTGTCACTGCGCCAAGAGACTAGCAGCCGTGTTAGCTAAACGGGCAGCATCCCCCGGCGCTGTGTGAGACCGCAGAGCAGCAGGCAGACAGTGCCAACAACCCGGGCAGACTCTGCGTCTGGGCCTGGTGGTGATGCAAGCTAATGAAGACTGAAGCTGAGCTTCTGACCCGCTGGGATCTATGTCTCTACCGGCTCTAGAGCCAGCGGAGGTGCTAATTATGTTTCCCTGACCCGCTAATTGAAACGGCAGGAGCCCACCTACGGGGATGAGGAGCGACCCTCCGGTCCCGTGAGGACCGCTTGACACATGGAGCCGCAGGGGTGAGATGGGACCTGGTTTCCTCCGTTCTGAAAGCTTTGTGCCACTGGCAGCGTCTATGTCCCAAGCCAAAGGCGGGCGGCCGTTAAGCTGCCAGTGTTTTGTGGGGTTTGTCTCTGTAATGGAGGTTAAACTGGCTGGTCGCTGCCTCCCACCCCTAGCTGAGCAAGGGGATATATGTCAACACTGGGGGCCTTGCAGCAAAGTCACCCCCTTCAGTGGTGGCAGCTTGCAGCAGGGTCTGGGTGCTGGACTGACTCATGTTAAATGAGTGTGTGGTCACCAAAGCCTGAACTCATCTGAGGACTTTGCCGAACGGCATAATCACTGCCCATTTGTGCTGAAATCTATCCTGACCTGGCCTTTTCAAAACGAAGCCCTACATCGATCCCTATCATATACTAAACCGCCGAATTCCCAAATGTTTTCCCCAAAGGTCACTTTGCACCAATTTACTCGGGACTTGTAAGAAGTCTGCTGCTAACGAAGTAGTTTTATCTGCTCGACAGGATTGAGATCCAGCTGCCAGAACAAGCGGCCCATAGAGGAGCAAGATAAGCCGACCTCATCCCGGACCACAAAGCCTGACATTTGAGGTTGGACGGTCTAATACATTGTTTGTAAAACAAAAGCAGTATTTGCTTCAGCTGCTGATTTATTGGATCTTACAAATCCATCCTAAGCTGGTCTGCAACCTTCTATTTGCCTTTTACAAGTATACTGGGGGAAACTTCCACATTATGACATTAACAGCCAGCTGGCTGCATATTATGTATGATAACGTCATACTGTAGGCTAAAGTAGTAGATTACTGCTTCTGCTAGCCAGTCTTAGCATCATGGACGGTTAGCGTCATGTTAGAAACACTGCTAACAGCAATGCTAAGAACACCACTAGGAACGGTGCTAAAACCAGTGCTAGCATCAAGGCTAAATGTTAGCATGGGTCAGTGCACATGCATCGCCTTTATCTAAGCGTCTCCCTCAAGCTGTGTGGCCTGGAGGCTCGTGACTGGAGGTTACGCTAAAAAATTGTGGAGCCTCAGAGGTCTATTTCACCATGCGAAGCTCGTCACCAGTGGCAGCGCTGCAGAAAATGACCAGCTCCCTGACATGTCCTTCCAGTAGCCCGGGGCGAGGTCCGACCCAAGAAAATGTGAAGCACTTGGAGTGACGACCAGCAGTGATTAATGAGTGACTAATTAAGAATTAAGAGGGCAAAAAAGCAATCGCTTCGCAAGGTCACTGAAGGAAAATGAATCTGTACGACGGGAATGATCTCATTAAAAACGGGTCTGTAATCAACTGAGATCTGGCCGTCACTCTGCCGGCTCGGGGCCAATGCGGAAAACTGTGCTCTGCCAATAAAATTATGAGGCGCTAACGTGCAACATGCAGCCAGAGCTGCCTCGGAGTTTCAGCAGAATCATGAGTTTATTCATGTGATGAAAAGAACAGCTTCCTTCCCTGGGAGGCTTCTTGATTTGCAATCAATTCGGCAAATGCGCACATAGACGGCAGCGCCCCAGGCTGACCTTAAGGGGGCAGCGAAGATCCAGTCCCTCTCCACTGAAGGCTGCCCTCCATACCCCCATCCCCTCTCTTTTTAATATGGAGAAAGCACCTTTGATCACAGAACTACCATGCTTCACACGTTCTGGGGGCTCCAATCTCCACATCATCCCGCCGCAGTGTTTCAATCTATGTCTGAGACCAGGCCCTGTCAATTAACATCTGATCTGGGAAGTAAAATCTTGCCTCCAATTAATCGCGGACTAAACTGCACGCTGTGTGATCACAGAAAAATGTGAGTCCTGTTTGTTTGAAGGACCAACGATAAGGAATATAAAACTAAAAATACAAATATATAAGACTAGCAACCATGTCGTGCAGCACAGACCCTTACCAGTACTCTCCATATCTTACATTAGTACTATACACATTCAGATACACCCCCCTTACTCACACATTATACACTAATTGCAGATTACTCAGAGGGCATTGCACTGGCCTGTCATGAAAGAGATCGGCCTCTTTCCTGGTTGACCAGAGGCTGCAGTGCAGCTGTGTGCCGCCATATAAGCCATGATTAGCAGAACCTAAGCAAAAGCACATTTAAACAGGTAATCTGGAAGAAAATGATTTCATCTCTAATCCAGAGCCCCGCCCCGCTCCACAGCTAACTCCCCTTGGGATCAATGAAGTCAATCTCGTCTGACTGCCTATCGATCCACTGTGGGTGTGACAGCTTGGAAGAGAAAAAAATGGAAGGGAGGGAGAAGGGGGGGTTGAGCGTGGAGGCTAACCGCTCCCGAAGTGTGTCTAATCCCATAAAAACGCGCCAATCGATTAGGGCCAGATAATTAACCGTCGAGAAGAGCAGAGCGAGGTTTCGAGCACCAGGAACCCCGTGTCTTCTGGCCCTTGGACACTATGGTTCTTCCACCCGGCTGGCCAGCGTGGCCCGGTGGATTAAGCGCTGCTTAAACAACAAGCAAATGAGTGACCGGATGGATATCATGGGTGAGAGAGAGTGGCTAGGCATGTGTGGGGTGCAGATAATGGCCGCAGGGTGTGGAGGGGCTCGATTAAGTGCGCCCTGCAGGTGTCTGGGTGTGTCACACCCCCGTCGGCCACTCACCACTGCAGGTGTCTGGGTGTGTCACACCCCCGTCGGCCACTCACCACTGCAGGTGCACCGCGTGTTCCTATGGAAACGTGGCGACACAAAGCTGACTTTGGACGTGCTGTATGTGACCAGGGCGTGGGAGTCCAGCACGATGGTCTGCTCACACAGCCTCTCCTGGCACTCCAGGCCCGAGCAGTTCTTGTCCAGGACGGCGGAGACGCGCAACACGCTCTCCAGTGCCCTGCGGGAGGCGCTCAGCTTCTGCGTCAGGTAGGCAGCCTTGTAGAAGCCGCCGCCTGGGGTCTGCACGGCGAAGAGCACATCGAGCTGCGGCGTCCCCGGCACGGGCTGCACACTCAGCACGTGCAGGAGGTCGTGCTCCTGTGGTGCCACCATGGCGCGCAGCGCCCGTCGGAAGCTGCGCAGGTGCAGGCCCACGAAGTCCTCGGGCGTGACGCTCTCAAAGCGAACGGTCACGGCGTTTCTAAGCATCTCCACCGTGGCCTGCTCCACGTGCACCACCACGCCCACCGGCACGGAGAAGCGTCCGTCGCTCACTGTCACGTTCAGCAGATACTTGCCAGCGTCCAGGCCGCTCAGAGCGATGATCTTGCCATCCTGCCGGCTGATCTTGAACATGCTCTTCTGCTGGTACTTGTGGCTGAAGGACAGCACGTCGTACAGGTCCTGGTCAGTGGCATGGATCTTGCCAATGACACCGCCTGGAAACTCGTCCTCCATCGTGACGATGTACACCTCCAGCGGGAAGGCCACTGGCTTGTGCAGACTCTCCTCGATCACACGGATAAAGACAAAGGAGGAGCATGAAAGAGGTGGCTTCCCAGAATCCTTTGCCTTCACACACAGGGGAAAGTGACAGATGAAAAGAAGAAAACCGGATTAAAATTCTTCCACAAACTGGGCCTCGTTCAAGCTTCTCTCAATGTCAACACTAAGGAAACACACCAAACAAGGAGATGAGAGGCTAATGCTGTTACAGATACATAGGAACGGCAAAATAAAACAGGTAAGCAGGTCATCCTCAAACTAATGTGAGATCAGCCCAGAGCTGCCCAGACGCCACATACTGAGCTACTGCTGCTTCACACATTTGACTTTGCGATGGAAATTTGACCGAATTCGCCCCAACTATTGTCTCCTTTAACAGAAGATAAATACATTTTAGGCATCAGCTGCAAAACCTAGACTTCTGCTACCAGCAAACCTGTGTTCAGCAACATCTGGGCTGTAGGCACCGGCAACAGCCACCGTCAGCCATAAGACATCAACAAGCTCCCCCGACACAGTTGTACGTAAGCAGCGCAGGCCGGAGATCTGGCGGAGCGAACCAGGGCTACCACACAACACTCGGAGCTGCAGAAACAGGCTCTGCTAAGTGATTAGGAACAGCTGCGTCCATCCCCAGGGGAGCCAGTATCTCTGATCCAAGCCCTAACCCAGTCCTGCATGCTGTCGAACAGCAGCTGAGAAAACTTAGATGAACCGCTCCGCTCGACTCGACCTCTATCCTGCCGCATTTGCAAACGCCTGCTTCTGTAACTGATGACACTCCATGGGGATTCTCCTCCAATTTACAATGTTCAGTTATTCCACCCCATAAAATTTCACACCCCCATCACGTCCCGATCAAAGAAAATCATATATTTGTGAAGACAGAAGCACACAAAACCAGCTGCAAACCATTTTGCTTAAAAATAACATAATTCTGTTCCAGATACTTAACGCTTATCCCGGATTGTTCTCGACTACAGGGACACATGCAGGTCTGGCCGTCACTGAACTTTCTCCTGGCCCCAGTAACTGTCATTTTACTGGCCTTGGCATTTTGCGCAGGAAGGAAACACTGTTTTAGTACTAAGTAAGGCTGGGCTCAGTTTCTGGCAGAACGGGGTTTTTGACGGATACCGGACAGAGGGGTCGTTATGGTGTGGCCTCACCTGCACCTGGACGATATACTCGGTGTTCTTCCGGAACACTTGGTTGGATGTGAGCAGCCCCGTCTGGTCCAGCATGAATTCGCCGCCCTCGTTCCCGGACACGATACTGAACTCAAAGGGGGGTCCATTGTGGGAGGCGTCTTTATCCATGACGGACAGCTGCAGGACGCTGGTGCCAATAGGCTTGTTCTCCTGTGACGGACGGTTGCTCATATCAACGACAAACCCGAATTTGAGAACAGAGTGGCGCCTGCTTGACCATGTGGGTTGCAAACAGGCCTTTTATTTACCCCTACAAAATAACTTTGCACTGACCTGGGGGCATCTGGTTCTGTACCACACACACAGACCCATTTAAAGTCTGGCTCAGTTCAGCGGATGAGGCCAAAGCCAAAGGCGCCTTTCTAAAATTTATTTGAGGTTATAAGCTGCAATATTTCAGTTTTGTTTTTCCGGAATGTGGAGCGCCCTCAGCCCGCGGCCTGCGCTGTAAAAATACCTCCCCACTCATTAAGTCATCGTGGCTCATAAACATAAAATTAAATTTCTGAGTTGGGAGAACCTAAGTCCCCCCCCCCCCAAAACAATTGCCCACATACTGGAGTGGCACACTTAAGAGAAGGAAGAATAACGCGACCGCACATTATGTAAATAATCAATCAAACAGGAAAGACGAATGAAGGTTATGTAAGCCGCGAACTGAAAAACCATGGTTTCTTCACACAGGTTTTAAAATGGTTGCCGTCTAGCCTACAAGCACCTTTTTTGATTATGGACACCTTAAACAAAAGCAAATGTAAATCCACAGCAGGCTCGATAATTGCTGCAGATTTTGTAGGTCTGTCGTGGTATAAGAAGAGCGAAGGCTTTGGCTTATCGCATAAATCTGTTTGGGGAATTCAGCGGGCCGGCACCGCATCCGCGTCACGCAAGGTGACGGTGAACGGTGTTTACGGTGCGACTGCGAGGCCGGCAGAGTTCAGCCAAGAAACACACCAACCTGGCCGAGCTCTCACTCTCTCTGCTTCTAAAAATGTAAACATGCACATGATGTCATGGAGTACAGGGTAGGATGGGGTGTGGGGGTTGTCTGCTGTTGAACGGCAGCACCGACCTGAATGACAGCGGTGTGGTTCGCCGAGGAGAAGGCCGGAGGGTTGTCGTTGATGTCGGAAATGTCGATGTTGACCATCACCGTGGAGGACATAGGCGGTGACCCACTGTCCAGTGCTCTCACGGTGAGGGAGTAGCCAGACACCTGTGAGAAAGAACAGCAAGATACATCCAAACCAGAGGCCAAAAGTGCAGTGGTCTGACAGGCGGTAAGAGTCTTGTAATCCCCTGAAGAGGCACAGAACTCCTGTGAATCAATTAGCATGGATTCCAGCACTGCTGACTAATATCAGGCCGGTGTAGTGGCCTCCGGGGATTTTTTGCCCCGCTTGCTGATGTCATGCACTTACAAGGGAATTAAGGAACATCAATCTCTCACTTTTAATTGCAGTGGCTCGCCAAACAAAAAACACGCCAAGCAAAGCACCATGCTTTGGTTCAAGGCGAATGATCCAAATTAGCCACACGAGACACATATAATTAGCCACGTGCATCATAACAGAAATTAGTGTTTGTTCACATAACGAGCAAACACACTGCTGCTGTCGGTGACACAGACACAATGTCCTGCAGGTTCCTTGCATTAAAAGGATTTACATATAAAACTGTGAATGACAGATTTCCATAAAATGTAAAAATACAGACACAGATTTCACAGGAATCCTACATAAGATGACTAAAGGCTTTTCACACCTGCACTGTTTGGCACATTTTGCCCCTGGGCAAGATTTGTCTGGGCAGGTGTGAACACTAATTGCACTTGGGTGCAGACCTAAACAACCACACCAAGACCCTTTAGAGGATACGGTCTCAGTCCAGTCCCAAACAAACTCTGGGGTGGTTTGTGCTGGGAACGTGACCTGACCTCAATCCAACCCTAGTGTCAGATGCACTCCACCAGACTGAGCTTAACGGCTCAATATTATCTCCCCTCTTCTGTTCAGTTGTCACCACGTCCGCTTTGCCAACTCTGAAGCCGTGCAGTATATTCAAGATGCATCCTCGATATGAATATGTTGGTGCTGTTTCTCGCTCAGACTCAGAGTCTATCCCACAAATACTTCTCATCACTCAGACTCTGAGTCTATCCTACAGATACCGCTCATCACTCAGACTCAGAGTCTATCCCACAAAACTAGCATCAGCTGTGGGTGTGTGGCAGTGGGAAGGGTCGGCACTCTTACCATCTCCCTGTCCAGCTCCTTGTTGACCTTCATCAGGCCCGTGATTGGATCTATGAAGAATTGGTTTTCCCTGTCCCCACTTATGATGGAGAAAAGAATCTGTCCATTCACCTGACTGTCCAAATCTTCTGCCATCACCTACGATTCCAGTGACAGGCAGAAAAAGCGGAGAAGGATTTTAGTAGTGGAAAGCCCAGTTTTGGTCATTTTTAATAAAAATTAAGCAGTAACATGAAGACTAAGTTACTGTTTATATTTATCCATTAATTATCACACACAATAAATAACCAGTTAGCGGATGTTGCTAATATACCTTTTTGTATGGTTGAACCATTTTACTTCTGTTGAGGTTCTAGAACATGATCCAACTTGAACCAACAAGCTTCAGGTTAAAATTCCAGCTCCTTAACTGCTATACCACATTATACAGCAATACCTTGACAACAGACTCTCCAATGGTGGCATCCTCGCTGATGATGGCAGTGTAGACATCCCTGCTGAAAATTGGTGCGTTGTCGTTCACATCTGTCAGATTGATGTTCACCGTGGTGATTGCACTGAGGGGTGGAGTCCCCCCGTCTCGGGCCTCTACTGTGAGGAAGTAGTCCTTACACGTCTCGAAGTCCAGTGACTTGGAGACCATAATGACTCCTGGATGGCAAGAAATCATCAGAGACTCCACATGTAGAACAGAGGTTATTCATTAATCTTTCAAAGTTTTCTAATGAATAATTTAGCCAAAGTTCAAAAGGGACAGCAAGGGGATTTGGATAAATAGTCATCTGAGAGAGCAGAAGGTTGGAATCTGGCTCAGCTATGCATGTTCTCCCCATAACTGTGAGGGTTTTCTTCTTAAAGACTTTTTAATTATTTAAAATGCTAAATTGCCCTTTGTTAATGAATCTTCATTTGTCAATATTGTTGTGGGAACGATCCCTGAAGGACTGGTGTTCCATTCAGAATGTCCCCATTCTATACCCTGCTATACTCTACACTCCGCTGAGCCAAGTGGCAGACCACAATGGCCAAACACTTGCTCAAAAATGTACAGAAACTGGAGTGGAAGCAGGTGCCTGTCACACTCACCCGTCACCAGGTCGATGTGAAACTTCCCATGCTCGTTTCCCGAGCGGATGCTGTAGTGTATCTCGGCGTTGGTGCCGATGTCCATGCTGGCGGCGTAGATGCGTAGCACCTCTGTCCCCAGGAGCACATCTTCGGGGATGGTTGCCAGGTAGTCACGGCGCTCGAACACGGGCGGGTTGTCGTTGACGTCCAGCACGATGACGGTGATGTTGGCCAGCGAGGATAGCCGGACCCCCTCGCCCTGATCTGAGGCGCGTACGGTGATGTTGTGTGATGACTGTAGCTCTCGGTCTAAGGGCTTCTCCAGGACCACGACCCCTGAGGTCTTGTCGATGGAGAAGAACCCGTTTACTGAGTCCACCAGGGAATACACGACCTTGCGGTTGACACCTGGAAGATAGATGTTACCATAAGCAATTAAGTGCTAAGTAATCACAGCTGTTTCCCCATGAACGTTCCATACAATTTATCATTCATATTCAATTCTTTCAAATTTATCTGCTCACATGTTCAGCACACATGTACAAACAACTGTTTACTCCCTATACTCATGTAAATTCAGTACAGATAAGAGCAGATTAAACAGAATCTGCAAATGGATTTTTATTCAGAGCGAAACACAGTGATGGGTCTTCTTTAGCCATTCAGATTGCTGTCACAGCTTTTGTGCCAGATTAGGCTTTTAAAATGAAGATTCAGTATGTTTTTTTACATTATTCCTTTCATCTCCTGGACTTTGCTGTCAAGTTGGGCCGTGCGTGTCACTACACTTTTAAAACCGCACTCTGATCTTGAATGCTTGAAGGATCCCCACCCCTGTTAAAAGGACAGGAACCAGAAAGCAGTGCAGCGCTACGCAACTGAAATATCTCAGCAGGTTATACATGCTAATGGGACAATGGACCTTCATGCCATTTGGCAGCAATCCCAGGCCATCACAGCTACTGTAGATCGACGCTTCCCCCATTCTGCCTTGAAACCTTGGCTCTCCTGTAAGTGGTGGCTTCTTAGCTTCGGATCCACCAAAGGGTGCTTTATTAACCAACATGTCAGTTGCTGGTAAACCTGCAATATCTGAATATGGACACAGCCAATCAGAGACGGCGGCTGGACTCGAGCTCTCCGTTACACACCTTCGTCTGGGTCGATGGCCTGCAGGCGTGTGAGGAGGGCTTTGGTGGCTGTGTCCTCGTAGATGCTGGCCGTGTACCACTGGGAAGAGAACGCTGGCGGATTGTCGTTCACATCCAGGAGCTCCAGGGCAATCTCCATCTGGCAGAAGAGCCCACCCCCGTCGGTTGCCCGGGCAATAAGCTTATACCTGGGGGTCTGTTCCCGGTCCAAGGTGGAGGCCGTCTTCAGTTCACCTAGCAGGTTGCATGATCAATCAAAGCTCAGGACAGTTGCAAACTGTACATGCTCTCTGTACATGCTGTCTCAGACAGACAGACAGACAGACAGACACACCAGACAGGTTTGTAATTATATATTTGTGGGGACACTCCATTAATTTCTATGGGGAAAACTCTAATACCAACATGAAACCCTAACCCCTACCCAGCCATAACCCTAACCCACAAGTAACCAAACAAAATATGAGACTTTTGGCATTTTTAGTTTTTTGGTTGTATTCAAAGATCTGAAAAATGGTCCCCACAATGTCAAATTAAGAGGTTTTTATCACAGTGCGGGGAACATTTGGTCCCCACAATGTAATATAAACATAAGCACACACACACACACACACACACACACAAACAAACAAATTGGTCCTCTACTGCTGGCATGCCAAGTCCACAGAGGCATTTTTAGTACAAACATGCCACCAATGGCCACTGATGGCCAGAGCGCACAACCCGCGCATTAACCAATGAAGAACAGTGGGCAGTAAGACTGGGGGTCTAGCTGCCCTGATGCAGCTCTGTGCTGGGAGAGCAGCTTCTGTCACTGTACACAGACCCTTTCACATCATATGTATAACTATGGTATTACTCTAATACAGCTCTATTACTATAGTGATAAATAAGACCTTTGGGAGCACATCCAAATTAATAAGCAGTACACAGTCAGAAAGACCTCCAGCGAATGCTCGGTGAGTTTAATTCCCGCTGAACTCATAAACGGGGCGGGCGGACCTGTCCTTCAGAACCAAATTTAGAAGGTCTTTCTTCAGTGTAGGGCATGTCAAACTGAAAACAGCTGTAACCAAGAGCCTCGCTTAAAAAAACATGCTGTGAAAATGCTATTCCCACCACAAATATTTATTTTATATTTTATAGGGAGCAGCCTCACAACAGTAGTTCTCATATCTGTGTAAACATGGCCAGTAGGATGCAGTCTGCATTAAAGAATCGGATCCAGTACTAATGGTAAAGCAGTGGAATGGCTCACTTTGCAATGCAGTTATATCCGCAGTGAGGATTTTTGTTTGTATAATGAGCTAAGCACACTCATAAAACATACAGCGGATTGGCACTAAAGGCCCCTTAAAACGGACAGTTTTCAACTTTTTCTGTGAATTATGGGGTTCCACAGGGTTCTGTCCTTGGGCTATCTGAATTAGTGATACTGTACATTCACACATACCAGTGTCTTCATCCATGTAGAAATCTTCAACTCCAAGGCCAGAGAGGGAGTACTGAATCTCTGCATTGGACCCGATATCCGCATCTGTCGCTCCTACTGTCAAAATAACTTTGTTGTTGGGAACGTCTTCAGGGAATGAGGCAGTATATAGAGCCTGGCAAGAAAACATCAACAAAATAAAAACTTGTGGGTGTGTTCGGAGTGAAATGGGAGTGAATCAGGATTGAGTAATAGGCTTGTTGGGTGTAAATGTCCACCGCTGACCTGGTTGCAAACAGGGGTGTTGTCGTTGGTGTCCGTCACGGTGACCTCGACGACCGCCATAGTGACAAAAAGCCCGTCACTGGCGGTGACATTCAACAAGTACAGGTCCTGTGCTTCCCTGTCCAGGGGCCTCTTCACGTACATCTTCCACTCGCCCTGCACCAGCCCCAGTGCAAACTCCCCTTTCGGGTTTCCCCCTGCGTGAAGGACAGCCGAGAAACAGTTGGCAGAGAGGTCTACTCACACACGCGCAAATTTCTATAGCAGTCCTCGTATTAGCATTCATGACTCACCTTGACACCAGGATTCCTAACCCTATTCCAAAAACTCAGTTTATCAGCTTTTTTTCTAGGCAAATGCTTCAACACATTCCCAAAATGTTACTGTTTGTGCTGGAGGTCACACAGAGGAGCAGGTAACTCAATACATATATCCAGATATGAGACACTCATTTCGATGATATTAAACGCTCTACTCTTCTTGATAAACATGGGCCACAGGAAACGGAAAGCTCACAGCGCCCCCTGCCTGGTGATCCAGCATCAAGGTGATAAAGAACATTCGAGATCTGACAGCAACTTCATGACCTTCCGTTTGATCTCACAGCGTCTCCTCACAGTGAAATATTATAATCCCAGTTTTATTTGGGCGTCACATTTAAATTAAAAGCCAAGCCATCAATTATGGTCATTCGCATAATGAACCCAGTGATTTACCACCTGCGATAAAATCGCTCAACTCCGCGGTGTTCCTCAGCAATTATCCGCTGCCGCTTATCCTCTCTCCTTCCCATAATAACTGCGCTGTCAACACCTGGCCAGGCCCCCACGAGCGAGCGAAGGAGGCAGGTACGCTTGGGCCCGCTCATAGCGTGGCTCAGCAGAATGGCATGCTGGGTAATGGCTGAAGCGTGTCCTGCTACATAAATGAGCCAACCGTGTCTGAACACTGGCTTTTTCCTGGGGGGGAGGGGGGGGGGATGGTTAGATAAACCTCTGAGCTATTTGAAAAAAAAAATAAAGGTTCAGGTTACATCTGGGAGAGAATCGCTGCAGGGTAACAGGCTCTGCTGGTTACTTTAGCGCAGTCGGACGCGCTCAGGAACACAACAGCTGCGGTGTGATGTAAACCCCAAAGCTAACAGCAGAACTCGGGTTCGCCGGGGATGCCTCTCTCTCTTTTGTTTTTTCATGAGAAGGTGCTCAAGCCAGGAATGGGAAATTCCTTCCAGACTTTTCCTCTTCTTTTGCCCTGGCCTGGGCTGCACAGTAATTACTGTGGCCCCCAGCTGTTTCCATTTTCGTGTACCTGTCATCCTCAAGACCCCCCCCTCCCCAACCTGGGACACCTGCAATCACCCCCTTGCAAACTCTGCCTTATTTTGCCAGATGATAAAGCGTCTGAAAGGAGCCTCCGCAGACGATGCCTCTGGAGCAGAGTTAATTAAAAAAATCATTAAACGTGAGAGGTCACCTCTGTTACTGCCTTCCAGCCTCTCTCCTGCATAGGGCTGGGAAATTTCGTCTTGTAACTATTTTCGGATCCCTACTGTTAGGGGAACACCAGAAAAGAAGCTGAAAATGTTGACTTCCATCCGAGCGATTACAGCTGCAAACGGGCCCTATTATGTAGGACAGCTTCGTGGAGATGGCTTCCGGAGCACTGTAATTTAAGTGTGTTTAAAGAGCCCCGACACCCTCCACATGCTGAAGCGATTTCACGTAATTGAGCAGGTTGCCGAAGCAGGGCGGACGCAGCATCCTCCCACTGGGCTGCGATTCGCCATGGGCCGATTCACTGGGACAATTTCATTACCCGCAGACTGCCCTGGTGAGAGATTACGAGCAGTGCAGACTGAATGAGCACCTGCGTGTGTCCCTGGGGGAACCACTAGGGACTCGGAGCGGGGATCCGACATGTCAGTCGCAGACACTGGGATCTCGTTCCAGTAAAGGACGGGTCGCCACAGAGATAAGCACCCGCAATTAAGCGTGAAGGAAACACGGGGGGGGGGGACCGCTGACACTTAATGCCTCCACCATAGTCTGTCCCCTGGGCTAGACGACAGGTGGCAGAGAGTCAGGGAGGGCTGGGGACACTGAGGGGACAGTCTCGCTTCAGGCATCTAATGGACACAGGGGCTGTCAGTCAGGGACACAGAGGCTGAAAGTGGCAAATGGCAGACAAACATAAGAAACATGCAGCTTTGCTGGGTGACATTTAAGCTGGTCCCTGTCCTCTGATTCAGAGAGGGCTGTCAACACCTGCGGGTCATTCTCTCATTTCTCTGAGGTCAAAGCCTCAGGGTTCTGTCTGCCAGTGATGGATGTGGGGGCGGGGGAGGGGACAGGAATCACTACGTGACTCATGAAGGTAAACTCAGCTTCAAAAATCATTGCTTGCTCGTCGGACTTCCACACAGAGTGTCAGAGAATGTGGTATCGCGTTACGCGCTGACGTGGCATGGGTGTTGGACCTCAGAGGGAGGGGCTAAGCATATGGGAAAAGGTGCCGTGTGGTGGTGGCTCTGAGATGTGCAGCTTAACGGAGGCGGGAGTGGGGGGCAAGGCAATGACCCAGAGAAGCAATGAGACAGTCGGGCTATAGGCCTCAGAAGAGTCAGGGGCCTGCTTTAGGAACGGGGGCTTAGCAGCGAATCAGTTAGGAAAATGCCAGCCTTCCTTTCAGTTGCTCGGATTACACCAGGGCCCCCCTCTGCCCCAACACCCCCCACATCACACGAATGGGGCAGCGTGGCAGTGATCCGCAAACCTGTCACAGGTGGAACACCCGCGCCCAACCCGTCGTGGCATTAAACTCCTTATGGTGTCAGCTTTCGTTTAACGCTAAATAACACCCAGGTGCTGTTGCTGGCACATGATGGATTAGGTGGGGGGGGGAGGTACGCTTCCCACGTGTCGCTGTCACGCAGCTGCGGGGGAACAGCCTCGCATTTCTAAACATTTCTACTTTAACATCATTTTCTCTTGGCAGAGGGAACAGAGATTCGCTGGTGATGGTATCATCACCCAGGGAAATCAGCGGTGGCTTATAAACCGCCACGCACCGCCACGATTCCTCCGCCCCCCCATGCGCAGCCCCATACAGCTCAGATTCTTCAGCCCGGCTTCATTTTTTGCAACGCAAATCAGCCGGTGCTTAATATGCATCTATTTATGTGCCTGCAAACAAACAGAGCGGATCTAAAAAGATTCCGATGGCAGCAGGAGGATCCTGGGCCTCTCGTCTCGGGCTACACTACATCCACAGGCCCTGAATAATTAATGGACACTTCACTGTGCTTGTTTTCACTGTTTATCAATATTTCATGTCACCTTCAGCACAGAAAACCACAGCCGCCTCAAACAATGGGTCTGAATCGTTTTAATTTGCTACCTGGCGATTAATACATGTCTGATTTTGTTTTTGTATAGAGATGCTATGAACACTAGCAGCGGATAAATCAGAGCAGCTGACTCTTATTCACATTCAGCCAGGAGGTCAGGAGGGTTTCAGGTCACTGAGCGTCAGGTGACAAATTCGTTCTTCCATGGGGGGGTGCTGAAGAAGCTCAGAGTGACTTGGTTTGTGGCCATAGAATGAGTATAATAATGATATTGTTTATCAGTAGAAAATAACTGGCCATTTTCACCAATGAAACAGGAATGGTTTCCCATCAACATGCGATGGGCGTGTCTTATTTAGGGCTTCCCCCCTGTCCCGTTACCCCTTATGGGGCCAGCGTCTCCTCCTCCTGTCCCTTATCTCCCAGTTCTGCGAACACAGCTAGTTTACAAATTGCCCATTGCCCTTCCATCAAACAAGCCCTTATCAGAGTGCGTTTCCGTCAAAAATCTGTTCAGTCACTTCACGAGTTCTGTAGATTCCGTGAAGATTTCAAGCTTGTGCTCATTTGATAATTTCCCTGTATTTTCAATCAAGAATCGCACAAACAAAAGCCTCCCCATACAGGCCATTAGCATATTCAGATGTTTATGACACGCTTTGGCAGCAAGCCAGCTAGCATCTCTCTCTGCAAACTTGCTGTCAAAACACAGGGCCGCCGGGCTCTAAATAATACAGATTTAGATGAGCCATAAATCTCTGCCCGCTTAAGGCAGCGCTAATCAACAGACTGAGGAACAGGTGATAGTGACAGCAGGCCACAGACTAGCGGAACACTGACCATGGCGGGCTACCCGGCCTGTATTGAAGGGAGTCCTTAAAGAGCTGGGACCGTCTTCCTTCTTAAAGGAGATCAAGGAAGTTGCCCATCAGAACACCCCTCTTTTGATAGCCAAGTTTTCATTATGTGAACAGTTCCGGCGCATTCCATTGCCTAGAAGTAATGATGTTTTCTGTGGCTAATGGATCAAAAAATACTGATGTCGTGCAGGACATGCTTTCATTTCCACCGCAATGACCGACAGCCTTAATTTTCTATGCATTCATCAAATCCGTAATTCTCCGCTTTTTCCATTCGGGTGGCTGGAGAATTTATGACCCCCGGCTCATTGGTTGTGTGTCCAATATTTGGCTGAGTCAGGATCCACCTTCCCTGCTACGTGATTTATGCAGCAAACAAATGGTATAACTTCATGAAGATTATTTATAAGAAAGCTGCAGGGGAAAAACACAGATCTCTCCTGACAGATTTCATGAAATTCAGAGTATCAGTTAGTGTTTTAGACAGTTTCTGAAAATATTCACTGTCTGCACTGCCAAAGCTCACACTCTGTGGTTTTATTAAATGCCAAAGTTGCTAAATTTTTTAAAAGTGCTTATGTTGCATGATAGGAAATGTCAGCTAAACTTTATGACCACATTCTTTACATGCAGCCATTAATTATTAATCAGCCCTTGTCCTTAATTTTACTGTTTGTAAAAGCTTTCATTCCATTAGCGTGCTGTTTGTTCATTAGTCTGCTACCACCCGGGTCCAAAGGGACCCCGAAACATCTCGCTAAGTATGTGCACGTGCAACATCCTGGCCAAGGAGAGACAACGGTCAGGTCATGACCCAGGATGGTCCAAGTCATAAGATCATCTGCCATGAGAAATATTTGTAAGAACCTGCAATCTGACCCTGGTGCAAAAACCAAGACAATGTGGAAGCTTGAGATCAGTGAACTACATGGGTCAATTTGACCCCAATCCTCCAACCTGATACTTAAAATACAGGGCTAAGAGAACAAGGGTATAACCTATCAATTGTTAATTCACATAAAGAAAAAAACTCAAAAGATCAAAATCAACATTGTAACTGGTCACTCAAAAAGATCTGTATTGGATTTTTTTAAATACTTATCTCCACTGAAGGGTTTCTGATGGATAAATCAATAATGTGTTATTGAAGCTTTAAAAACATTTATATCTACTTGTTCTACCTCTGGGCCAAAGCACAACAGATTATTTTCATTATCTTTGCGATGAAGAAGATGGACCCAATCAGCTCCTACCTGTGATGTGATAGCTGACTTGACGGTTGATGTCAGAGCTGTCATTGTCTCGTGTGTGCAACACGGCCACCACTTCGCCCGGGGGGTCGCTCTCCCTCACTGCTCCTCTGTAGTAGTCCTCCACAAAACTGGGTGGATTGTCGTTGACGTCTGTGATGACCACAGCCACCATGGTGGTGGAGGATAGGGTGATTGTCTCACCGAGATCTGAAGCGACCACAGCAAAGCTGTACGATGGGTGCATCTCGTGGTCCAGTTCTTTGAGGGTGGAGATCCAGCCCGTGTTGCTGTCGATGCTGAAAGTATTTTGTTGTGATTCCACATTTGGTGTGGGAGCCAAACTGTACGTAACCTGTCCATTAGCACCCCAATCGGGGTCCAAGGCACGGACTTGTATTACTCTTGTACCAATAGGTATCCCTTCCATGACTGTTGCCTCGTAGGAAATTGATTCAAAAGAAGGTTTGTTATCATTGAGGTCTAGGACTTTCACCTCAACATCTACTGTGGAGACAGAGTCCATCCTGGCTTGCTTCATAGTAGCCGAGACCTTAAAGTGAAAGGCGTCGAGGACCTCATGATCCAGGGGCTTGTCCAGTTTGATGAGCCCTGTCTCCTTTTCCACCACAAAGATGCCATCCAGGTTGTTTTCCCTCATCTCACCATTCACGATACTAAAGATGGCACTGTGGCCTGGGGTCAGGTGGACCGAGCCTAGTGCTGCCCCGATGGGAGTATTCTCAGGGACGGTGAAAGAGTATTGGGGTTGGGTGAAAGCTGGGATTGGGTTCTCTGAGGACAACACATGGATGTACACTGACACCAAGGAATGCTTAATAGGGATACCGCCATCAACGGCCTTCACAAAAAAGGACAGGATGGAGTTTTTCAGGTGGTTGAAGCTACCCTTTGTAACCATCCAGCCATTGTCTGGATCGATCTCTAGGATGTCCACCACAGGGACGTGGGCCTCACTATAAAGGGAGTAGGTAATCTTGGCATTGGCTCCGTCATCTGAGTCATAGGCCTGGATCTGCGTGACTAAGAAACCCTCACCTACATCTGATTTTACACTGGCCCGATATTCGACGGCACGGAATTTGGGAGCATTGTCATTCTCATCCACCAGAATCACCCTCACGGTGCAATAGGAGGCCCGTCCACCACCATCGAGGGCCATAACAGTCAGGACAATGTCCTTATTTGCAGGGTTCTCGCGATCCAGCTTCTCTAAAGTTGTTATCTGACCATTGTTGTCAATGTTGAACTGGTCCTTAGCCAGGTCATTTATAAAGGAGTAAGTTACTTGACCAAATGGTCCTGAGTCCATATCTGTGGCTTTCACCTGAGTAACTCTGGAGCCAATGGCAGCATTTTCTCGGACTTCTGCAACATATACATTTTGGCTAAAGACTGGGCTATAGAGATTGGCGCCCAAAACTCTGATGTGGACCTGAGCAGTACTGGTGAATACGCCATCTGAAACAGAAACATTCAGACTGTAAACAGGATCCATCCTCGGCTTGCGGTGATTGGACAGGGTAATGATTCCTGTTTTGCTATCCATGGCAAAGCTCATCCTCTCATTGCCAGACAGGATACTGTACTCCAACTTATCCAGATCTGAGCTGTCTGCATCAGATGCCTGTACACAGGTTACAAAGTGCCCTTTTGGTGCAAGTTCACTCATATACGACTCATAGAGCAGTTGGTTAAATGCAGGAGGGTTGTCATTCATATCATTCACGACAACAGTAACAGCCACCTCACTACTTAAAGCTGGGAAACCATTATCTGTTGCTCTAACAACGAAGTTGTACTCCTGGATCAGTTCATGGTCGAGTAGACGGGCTGTCAAAATGAGTCCACTGCTACTGTCAATGTGGAAATGGTCTGTGCTGTTGTACATATTGGAGAAAATCTGATATCGCACAATATTGTTTTTATCTGAATCCTTGTCTTTTGCCACGACCTGAAGAACTGGAGTCCCAATCATGGATGTTTCGGACAGAGTTGCTTTATAGAACATCTTTTCAAACATGGGAGGGTTATCATTCACATCTACGATAGTTATATCAACGTCAACCTCGGCTCTGGCTCCTGTTAGATAGTCTGTTGCTCTCACAATCAATCTAAACATGGGACTGATTTCATAGTCTAGTGAGTTAATAACACTGATAATGCCAGTGTCAAACCCAATGCTAAACTGAGAGCTGGGGTCCCCATCCACAATGGTGTATATAATAGCTTGACCTTCAGGGCTGGTGGCATTTATACCGAGAACTGGAGTGTGTACTGCAACATCTTCATTGACTGAAATTGCATAGAACGACTTGTCAAAGACGGGCATGGCTTTGTTTACTACGGTGATCGGAAATTCCACCATGGTAGATAGAGGAGGATGGCCACCATCTCTGGCATACACAAGTACTTTATACTCTACATTTGACAAATCTGATTCAAAAGCTTTTTTCAGGCGGAGGTCACCATTGAGTCTGTTAATTTCAAAGTGCCCATAATCATCTTTTAAAAAGTAGGACACTTCACCATTGATTCCTTTGTCCTGATCCACAGCTGTCACTCGAAATATTGGGGACCCAGGTTCAGCCTCTACCTGTACGGCTGCATAGTATGGAAGACTTACGAACACTGGTGCATTGTCGTTGATGTCCTCCACTTGTACCTTCACCACTACCCTCGCTACCCTCAGGTGGTCATGCTCTCGGCTCGCCTCAACGACTAACTCATAGAACTCTTGTTCTTCCCGGTCAAATGGAACTCCAGTTGTTTCTATGACACCAGAGGTGGATTTAATTTTGAACTTAGTCCCAGCATTCAGGAGACTGTATTTCAGGGGCTCATTGAGTCGGTGTCCCACAGCATTGACCACAGCCACTGTAGTGATATTAGTGATATTCTCCTGGATGGAAGTGGAGTACAGACTGTGTGTAAAAAACAGACCACTGTCCATGGCCTCTTTGACTAGCACAGTGACCAGTGCCGTGCTGGAGAATTTACCATCAGAGATCTTAACATTGAATCTGAAGCGGTCTTTGGAGAAATTGTTGTTCTTCACGGTCAGAATACCACTAGCAGGTTCAATGGAAAAATGCTCCAAGTTTCCATCTGCAAGTGTGTAGGTCAATTCCGCAGGAACGTTAAGGTCAGGATCTGTGGCTTTAACCTTTAATACCTCCACGCCAACATATGTGGGAAGCAGCAAGACAGTTTCATATGAATCCTGGGAAAATCGAGGAGGGGAATCATTAGTGTCAATCACCTGGATGGTGACCTCTGTGGGGCTTTCAGCAGTTAGCTGGGGCTTTCCACTGTCTCTCACATGCACGTGGAATCTGAAATGAGCAATTGTTTCATGATCCAAATTGGCAATGGTTCTTATAGATCCTGTGCTTGAGTCTACAGTGAAAAATTTCTTTGCTGTGTCCTCCACAATCTGGTAGACTAAGAGAGCATTCTGATTTCTGTCAGCATCTGTGGCTTTTATGACTAATGGGCTGTTGTCAGTGCTCAGGACCACACTGTTTATGGGTGCCTCCTCGCTGATGCTACCCGCGTACTGCAGCTGCTGAAAGATTGGGGGGTTGTCATTCTCATCGACCACCTGAATGTTGATGGTGACGTTCGAGGCCATCCCCGCCATGTTGGAGGCTTGTAGGATTAAGGTATATGACGCAATGTTTTCATAGTCAAGCGGCTTCTGGGTGGTTATGACTCCAGTATACTGATTGATCCTAAATCTCCTCTCTGTGTTGCCAAGCTTAATGTCATAAATCAGGGTGGACTGACTCATGGCACTGACTGTGATAATAGATGTGCCGATGGGTGTATTCTCGTTGACCTCTGCCTGGTACTCCTTCTGGAGAAACTTGGGGCCTGCATTGTTGGACAGGGTAACGGTGATTCGCACCATGGTAGTCGTACTTAATGGTGGCAAGCCGTTGTCCGTCACTCGGACTGTGATGACATAGTGGCCAATGGCTGTGATGTCCAACTCTCGTGCGATGGAGATGATTCCCAAGACTGGCTCAATCTGAAAGGTGTTGGCAGTATTTCCTGTAGAGGACAAAAATTTTGCCATTTTTTAAAAGAAAAGAAAGCATAAAACTTCTTGGCAACACCTATTTTGCACAAATCTAGCAAAGAATCTAAAAATTCTCTGACTGTTTTATGAGGAGGCATTACGGAGAATAAGGAAGTCTTAGGACCGGTACCCTGTACTCACCTGCCTCGATGACGTAGTGGAGCTCTGCATTGTCCCCCTTGTCCTTATCTAACGCGGTCACCTGAAGGACGGCAGAGCCCACTGCCGCCGATTCGTACACGGACCCCTCATACAGGGCGCTGGTGAAGTACGGCACGTGGTCGTTTGCATCCTCCACATCGACCAGGACCCGTGCTAGGTTCCTACGGTAGGGGAACTCCTGGTCTTTTACCTGAGCAAGGGAATGGGCGGGGAGAGAAAAAAATAAGGTTATACATCGGGAAGTAAAAACAAACTACACTATTAGTAGCCTAGTAGGCTAGGAGCCTAAAAAGACTGATATTTATATCCTATATGACACCTCTAATAATTGTTTTATGAAATGTTTTTCCAAAAGAAGGTATAATGAACAAAATGAAATTATTGCTGCATAATATGAGACGCTTGCACAACAGTAGCACATTAGCATAATGACTGGGGCAGAGGGCTAGCTGCTTACTTAATATATGAGTATGTGAGAAAAGCTTTTGGTATCTGAGACGCGTCCCAATGGGAGATGTTTCATAATACTGTCATAAACATCTGTGTTTTTAAACACTTCCAGTATATTATCCCTAACCCTGGCACAGCGTATAAAATATCATGGGACAAACAATGACTGGACCAGCTAATTTCATAACTTCATAATACACCATCCCCTATATAAACCCAAAGATTTTCCAAAGCATATTTGAACAAAAACTGCACATTCAGTTATTTGCACACAAAGCAGCCGGTGCTTACTGTTACAAACCCAATTACAGGAGGGGGAGAGTCAAACCTATTTGCACAGCTACCGTTTATGAGTAATTGTTTTTGCGTCCTTTGTGAAGGCTGTAGAGAATGACCAAATTCGACTTCGTTTAAAAATGAGATCATAATCAAAGGTAAATTTAAGCAGTTTGTTTAAACTCTTCAGCCATAATCAGGCCTAAAACCCTTCTTAAAGGACAAATTTCAAGTCATGCGTGCAATATTTCAATGATGTGAGTCTAAACAAAGTGACGGATATCAAAAAAGCAAGATGCTATATGGGAACGCCACTTATCCAATGAATAAAAGTTACCACTGAAGTCTACCTGAAAATACGAGGCTAAATTCATGGCATATGATTTGTCATTAAAATGGAAAAGGGGGATATTGTGACCGCCAGGGATGAGGCCACACCCCCACCACTGACCATGACGGTGAGGATGTGCTGGGACCGAGCCTCGTGGTCCAGCCTCTCGGCAGTGTAGATGGTTCCGGTGGATGGATCCATCCTAAACTTGCGCATGCTCGTGGGGTCGATGGTGCCGTGGATGGAGTAGGTCAGCCTGTGCTTCTCATCTCGGTCTGTGGCCAGAACCTGGACCACCTCTGTGTCGGCTGGGGTGTCCTCTGAGATGGACACGTCGTAGGTGGGCTGGGAGAACACGGGCCCGTTGTCGTTGTTGTCCATCACTGTGATGTATACCTTAGGGGGGGGGGTGG
>JAODJX010000039.1:19311619-19325586 GCA_026776945.1 Isichthys henryi | reverse complement strand
ATCCACCCCCCCCTTTCTTCCCCCCTCCCCCCCGCCCGCCCCCGGGCGGGCGGGGGGGCCCCCGGTGAATGACACATGCCATGTTAATGAGGTTATATACATATAAATAAGCTGCTCGTGTGTTAAATATAGAAATATGAATATGGAATATTGTGTCTGCATGTGCAACTTAGCTCTGTCTGCGCTGCCCCACGTGGCGGGGGGTGGGGGGGGGCAATGGCCCGGATTCATTATGGGCTGTCATGCCGCACACGCCCCCCCCCCACACACACACACACACACACACACACAGTGTGTCACTGCAGACAGACAAGATTGAAGAGTCGGCGCTGCCACTACTGTATCCTGTCATATCTGACGGGGGGCGGGAGGGGGCAGCGATTCCTGGGGGACGCACACAGGAGGGCCGATGGCCGGCAGTGGTCAGTGAGGTTGGCCATTGGCCTCCCCTGAGTGACGATCCGATGCCATGTGCTGCCTCCCTTCCCCTACTCTGACACAGTAAACCGCCATCGCTCTCAATCGCCACCGTGGACAATGCAGCAAACCCCGCCTCCATCCGCCCAACACCGATGGCTGTGTGGATGTTGGCAGGGGTCACAAACAGGCTATATCCATGGAAACAGCATCAAGGGGACAGGACCATGTGACACTGGGACCCCAGTATCTAAGATCCATTTCGTGTTCGGGGGGATTACCTGACCCCTCCCCCCCATACCCTCACTTTGTTAAAGCGGTCACTGACACACAAACCTGCTCATTAACATATTCATGAGTGCGGTGTCCACGCGATCCTCGACGCGCGGCATGACGAGTCTCCCTCGCAGCATGCTGGGACAGGTGATCGCCGATCACGGGTGCCAACGGGGCAAACCGTGTACCGACATGGCGGGCAGGCGTGCCACTGCGGGCTCAGCGGCGGCTCTGACACCCAAACGAATCGGTCTCTCACCCTCGGGCTCAGTGCTTCAATGTACGCGCTTTAATATTTGCTCTTTTCAGAAATGGAAAATAAGCCATTAATGAGCGATATCTATGTGAAAAAAGGAAATAAAAGAAACCATGTCAGGGATGAGGGGCCGTTGCAGAGTATTTCTGCACTGATGTCTGGCGCATGGTCCAGCCTACATGTCTGTCCCAGCAGTCTACACGCTGTCAACACAGTTACAGCGCGTCAATTACAGATGCGCTACCAGAATCAAAAGCCGTACGGCGTAATCCTGATCTCGGCCAGTAATTAATTGAGGGATGGATCCTTTCAGAGATAGATTTTGCCCTTTTATGCTCCCTGTACACCTCCAGTAATAAGAGAGTTGGGGAGCGAGAGAATGTGAGGGAGGGTTGTATTTGACGAAAATTAGCCCAGGAAGTTAATGTTAACTCCCACACTTCACCCAGCCTCTCCGCTGGCCACATGACATGAGTGCGAGGCCTTAATTTGCTGTTATACTAGTGTGACGTAACCAGGATGCCCCCTGCAGCTCTCACTTTTCCGTGACCTGTGAACAGCGAGGCTGGTGCCCTGCCCCGCGAGGCCCGTCACATAAACCTTGTTGACACTTTTGCTGTCCTGTCCAGTTTCCTACGTGCTTCAGGGCATCTGGACCGTGGTGGTGAAGTTTCTCCTTCTAAAGCTTCAGACAAGTGGACCTGGGTTCTAAGTGCAACCGGGGAAAGATGAAGCAAGATTAAACTTGGGGGAGGCTCCCCTCCCCTCAGATGTGTTTCGCATGTATAAATCCTCCCAACATCATCTGATGGTCCAGGGTACGAGGGCGACTTTAACGAGAGGCCTGCCCTGGCCCGCTGTAAAACTGGACGCATCACAGAATGGCGATGATGTGGCTCACAGCTCACAGACTGGATAGGCGACCTCAACATCGCAAGTGCCTAAAGGCTGCTCCAAAGGCTACATGAATGTGTGTGTGCACGCTTGTGTGTGTGTGTGTGTGTGCGCGTGTGTCCTTGCTTGTGTGTACACACGTCCCTTCTGGAAAAAAATCACCACAGCGAAAGCATCTGCCTTCAAGACAGCCCCGGAAACCAAACAGCTTTAAGAAACGTGTTCATGAAACGAGGGAAGAGCCCACAAGGAAAGCTGCAGAGTTCGTTAACGGCTGGATTCACTCCACACAGCAAAGTGGGACTCAGCAGGGGGGGGCACCGCTTCAAGGGTAAAAATATCCGAACTGCGGAAGTTCCTCTGCGTTCTGCGTGTGTGTGAGAGTGATGAAAGGTGGTCGGATGAAAGCCACACTCCCATCATCATGTGGTGCCACGCCCCCCCTGCGGCGAGATGAAGGGTTTTTTTTGCAAGGGCGGGGGCCCTGTGATTTCAAGTGGGGCGGTGCCCCAAAGCGGCAGAACAGCCCTCCCGTGGTAATTTTAGAAAAGCACTGGAACCCCTTAATCCCATTTAACGAACACATCTCTGGCTTGCCCCAGCCACAACTCCCAGTTTGCCGGAATTATCCGAGACGATATTACGTTACAATAAAAACGCTAATTACGACATGCGGCACAGCGGACACGTGAGCGACCTTGGGACCGATTCCTGACTCCCAGCCATAATTGGAAGGAGAGCCGTCTCTGTGAATGACTGGGACATACAGACGGGTCACTGCTGCATCGTACGGGCACAGGGTCTCGATTTCCTGCAGAGGCCCCCAGCGGTTCAGAGGCAGAACGCAATCAGACCTCAAATGAGATTCACAAGACAAAAGAAAGAGTGAGACTTAATCCTCATATCGTTTTCCCCATGCTAATTGAAAGCCGCACGTGACTTAGCTTATCTAAATAGGGACACAATAAGAGTTTCCAAACAGCATCCTGTTTATGTTTTCCACAAGAGCGCTGAGGCTGTGGTTTGGGCTGGAAGGAGTGGTGCATTGTGGGAAAGGTAACCTCCTTCCAAGGATATTTCATAAAGGTAGAGACTGGGAGCTGGTGTAACTATTTAATCTGCATTACATTACATCATTAAGCATTTTTTGTTTTAATTTAGAAAGCATATGGTGAAATCAGACACACCTAATTGTATTGCCACATCCAGCGACCCGTCTGTTCAGTGGACTCTGTGCTGTTAAGAGGCAGCCTGCACTCAAGGTCACTACTTAGCCTGAATTGGTTGACTAAAACAGCCAGCTGTAAAATGCTGGATAAAAAGCTGAACTATTTCTGCAAAAGACCATCAGATAAACAACCGATGTGTGAATGTAAATGAGGTCCAAGGTGGCCTGCTTCAGGACAGGGGTGTGGGGCAGCGAGCCAGGACTGCTTAAGTATGATTACAAGATCCGACACGTAAGGTGAGACGCAGCAGTGAGGAGGGGGTGCCCCCCCCCCCAGCACCCCGCCGGTCTCAGTCAGGTCATTAATAACGTCACAGTCTGCTTCAGTCTGGACCTCACGTTTCACTGGCGGCTTTAAGCCTTATTCATGCTCCTGGGACAGACATGAAGAGAATGCTAATTAAGCCCCCCCTGTCTACTAAAAGGGAGGGGTCTAACCTTTTCATTAGTCTTATTACGCAAACACAGAGGACAAGCAATTACTTAAGCCCTTAATTATGGGGTTTGGGGATCATGGGATGCGTGTGCTGACCGTAGCGATGCTACCCAGCAATTCTGATTCCGACGTTTTGCCTTTTCGTACATGTTAAAAAGCTATTTCCATGGTGCTGGGGGGAAATAGAGGATTACTGATAGCGTGAGGCAAGGTCCTGGTGGTCATACTAATTCAGGAGGAAAACGGGAGCACAGGCGGGGAGCAGAGAAGCATCCTCCACTGGGAGAAGAGGTCCGGCGCTCTTCATTGTTTGTTGGCGTTCCTCTGCTGCATACAGATGTGCCGTGGGTATGCGTCCTGAACACAGGGCTTCATTTCACACTCTTACCATTCAAAACTGTTTGAGAGGATGAGATTTGTTCAATTAAAATGGGCTTTTACTTCCCCGACCGGGAGGAGGTCATTGTGTAAAACGTTTTCATGCCAATTTTACCAAAGCCTCCTCCTACATTTTTCATAATTGCAGTTTGTAAAATAAGTCTTTACAATAATTCAGGTTTGCTAAGACTGGGGTGGGCAAGGTCATGTGATATGGTAGGCCAGACCATGTGACGGGGTGGGCGGGGTTTCTAACGGCGACTCTTTTCCCAAAAGCAAACGCAGAAAACTCTGGCAGGAGACAGATGAACTCAAGAGTTACTGATAAAAATTTCATAACAGAACGAGCCTCTGAGAATGAAATATTCAGTGAGCATCGCCTGAGGAATCTGATTGGGGAGGGGGAGAGAGAGAGAGAGAGAGAGATTCGGAAGCCACAGCACGGCTGCAACAGCCGACCCCTGCAGAGAAGAAGATCGAAATCACCTGCTTATTCATGAGAGTTCAGACCAGGGGAGGGGATGGAAATGCAGTAGCGGAAGTGCATAACGCTTACCCACATTCACCACATGCTCGCTGACGTGACCGCGACATGAGGTAGACAGCACTGGCACAGCACATATATGCTGCCATTCTGGCTCTAGCTCTGTCCTCAGACCCATAATGGCCGCCGCCGTGACCGGCCGCTGCCATAAAAAAACACGTCTCCAGGTTGATGGCCAGAGCTGCACGCCACCGCTGAGAACGTTCCCCATGCCTCCTCCGACGTTCTGCTCCATCTCCTGCTAACGCTGGATGCCTCGCTGTCTGAACTCACGGCCGCGTGGATTTAATCTAACCCGGAGAGGCGGATTGTGCGCCCGCCCGCGGAGGCGCTAAGGAGGACGCTGACAGACGCTGGAGAAGGCCGCCGGATCGTTCCTACCATGGGGCGGAAGGCCGATGATTCGCGCAGCCTGGGGTTTTAAATAATTCCAAATTAACAGTTATCTCCCATCAAGCCGCAGCACGCCGCCCCAAACATGGATCCCTTTCACCAAACATATCTGCACACACCCCCGGGCTTATGCTTTTCATGGCTGCTGCTTCTTACTGAAAGCAAGTCATTTTAATTATCCAGAATGAGTTACGACGCGTAGGTGATTGCCAAGACAGTCAGAGTTGAGCACTTACAGGCCTCCCAGCTCGTCTTACACAAGGAACTGATAGCAAATGTTACGCAAAAATGTGGCCTCCTACTGACATCGCGCAGTGGGGGAGCGTGGGTTGGGGGGGGCACTCTTACCTGTCTTGGAGTTAATGGCAAAGAAGTTTTGGGGGTTTCCACTGGATATCCTGTAGTTGAGGCGTTCCCCCGCCCCAGTGGCATCGGGGTCCTGAGCCTGAATCTGGATGACGGACACGTCCTTGGGGGAGTTCTCCGGGACGGAGGGGTGGTAGATGGGCTCGGAGGTGAGGGGTGCGTTGTCATTGACGTCTTCCACCTGCACGTACACCTCGATGGCGGCGTAGAGTGGCACGACGCCGCGGTCAGTGGCATACACTGTCAGCCAGTACGAGTCTTTGGTCTCGCGATCCAGCACGTCTGTGGTGTAAATGATGCCTGGGGGAGGGAGGAGGGGATCACACGTCATATACACATCCAGGCAACACTGCAGAGCCCCCCTCAGATGATACGTCCTGAAATGTCAACAGCAGAGGAGGGAGGAAAGCAATCCAAACTACAACATGATCACAACAGCTAAGTCTTCACTGAGCCAGATACAGCCCAGGCTGAGATACAGCTGCATGCTGCTTAGATAAGACAGAAGATACCATCAAAAAAGTAGGGATAGCTTGGTCTTCACACCCAACCTGAAGAGACAGTTTTTGGGGTCAGAGTGCAGAGTTGGTTTTCGCACATTCCATCCTGCTCTCTTTTGAGACACCACACATACAAGGAGAGGAGAGGTGGGAATGAAGCTTGGGGTCTGAGCCCAGTGTCAGCCATTTTTCCAGCATTTTTAAGGACCTCACTCAAGGACTCAATGGAGATGTGATTTCTTTGTTGGGCACAGAATTTATTTTAGACGAGGAGAGCTCTGAGCACACTGGAAGGAGATGGGATGCCTCTGCAGCTGTGAGTCAGTTACAGATAAAACTCAGGTTGGGGGGGTGGGGTTGCACTGGCAGGTGATTAGGCGGCAGTGGTGAGGCCTCCTCAGCAAGGCTCTTCCACCAGGCAGCCAAGCCGGGCTAAACAGCTCCGGGTCACCAGCGCGAGGCACGTCTAATCGCATTTGGCACGGATTCACCGGCTCCACCTCGTCCTGCCACGCGACACAACAATACAGACATCACCCTCCAGACAGCAGGGAGTGGAACCGAAGGGAGCCGAACTCGCGGCAGCGGAACCAACATGAGCAGAACCAACAGGATCAGAACCTGCGGCAGCAGAACCGACAGAAGCGGCAGGATGGCAACTCCGTGGGCCAAACTGGCGCAGATGCCGTCCAGGGTTTCAGTTTACGTGAGGTAACGCAAAGAGCACGGCAAGGGGATCGGGTTTCCATAGCATCGGTGCCAAGAGGAGACAATTAACGTGACTCCTCCTGCGAGAAGAAATGGCCCTTATTAATCAGGGCAGCAATAATGAGCGAGACCCTGCATGTCGAGACTCGGCGTTACTCGAGGAAGACTCTCTGTAATGAGAAGAAGGTGAAGCAGGGAAAGCAACGTGGGCAAAGAGAGCCAAGCCGTGCTGCACACAGCAGCCCTGGGGGACGCTGTACAGATGCGCTCTCCACCACTCTCTCGCTACAATCAGCTCAAAATTAAAACGACACATATTACCGCAAACACTAATGGCAACCAGATTGCTGTCTCAGTGGGCAGCGATACTGCCTCATGCATCCAGGCTGGGAGTTTGATTTCCACCTTAGGGTACAGAGGATTGTCTGACGACATGCAGTTGGGCTGATCGTCATCTCTGAATGGCCTTTGAATGTGTGTGTGTGTGTATTGTGATGGAGTGGCATCCCATCAAGGGTGTGCTTTAGGCCCTAGGCTGCCTAGGATAAGCTCCATGCCCCTCCCCAACCCAAAAGCCTGACTGGACTGGAAGATGACAGGATGGATGAGAGCCACCTAACCTGTTCGCAGTCATATATATTTCGCTGCTTATTTCTTAACGGTGTTTGAAGCTTCTTCAGGGTTCAGTCGGCTGAGACCATCACGGCCAAACTGCAGATCTCATCACACGTTCTGCTAAGCTGGTTAATGGCACCAGTACAGCCCAGCCGTGGCCCCCGCAAGCTGGCTGCCTCTGATTATTCTTGCACTATTCTCACTGACTCTTGTCTGCTCCTAGGGCTTCTAACAAAAACTCCTGTGGTTATAGCTGTACGCCTCTGGCAGGGAGGGGGCGCTGTAATGTGTGTATCTCCCGATTTTCAATCCATCCTCCACCCTCCATGCTGGTACTGCACAGTGGGAACCCCCCCCCCCCCACCACCAAAAAAAAAAGACAAGATGAAGAATCCCAAGCACTCCGCAAGCTCACAGAAAAGCGAGGGGTGAGTGAGTGGTCCTCTACCCTGTAACAACCCCCCCTCCCCCCCAACCAAGGCTATCAGAACCTTCACTGCGTTCCTTTGATGTTTCATCATTTTCTTTCCAGCCTGGTCCCCATCTCTCGGCACAGTGGGGGGAGGGGTTGTTGTATCACATGTGTGTGTGGGGAGATGACTCAGCCAATCGCAGAGCAGAATCCCACAGCACTGGGTGTAATCAATACCCACTTCAAGATGCAGAAAGAGCGTTGGTAGAATTCTGGGGTGTCACTGTACACGAGCCTTCAGGCAAAAACCAGCCGGACAACAAGGTCCCAAAGCAACAGAACAACACCCTCAGGCTGTATGTGTGTGTGTGTGTGAGTGTGGGGGGGGTGGGCAGTGGTCCCCCGAGAGTGCAGAGTCTCTGCCCCTGACTGTATGAATTATTAATCAGATATTCCAAAGCCGCTTTGGCTTTACCTGAGGAAGGTGTCATTTTCCGACTCAAATTAAAATTCAGCGAGGTGTCCATGCGTGGGACGCAAACAGAAAATATGTCAGCGTTTGAAATAACAATTTGCCAAAAGGCGTCGCGAGGAAATAAAAGCCCCATCGCAGTCGGCTTGTTGGAGCCCCATCGCTGCCGACTTACGCTGCAATTCAAGCAAGATGTCAGGCGACCTTAAGCGGCGAACCAGCCTTTTCTGGGCTTCCTCAGAAAACAACGCCTGCCTGACCTAGATACGGCGCCGCGCCACCCATCCACCGCATCACTGCAAAGATGCCACCCACGTTCCGGCACCCCAGGGTCCCGTCTGCGGCGACCAGGCTTACCAGGGTTCAGCGGGACTGGTTTCCACGTCAATGCTCATGACGCGCCTTTTGCTTACCTGAACGCAAGTAATAGCCAACTAAACACCAGCATTGTTAACCGCGAGAGTCAAACACGCAGGGTATGTTAAGTTAGTATTAGCTGTCCGTTGCTTGTTAAGTTAGCGTTAGTCATGGGACGGTCGTAAGGTTAGCGTTAGTCATCTTTTGGTTAAGTTAGCGCTAGCCATCTGTCACTTGTTAAGTTAGCGTTAGCCGTCCATTGCTCATTAAGTTACCACTAGTTGCCCATCGCTTGTTAAGTTAGCATTAGCTGTCCGTTGCTGGTTAAGTTAGCGTTAGTCATCGGACGGTCGTAAGGTTAGCATTAGTCATCTTTTGGTTAAGTTAGCGCTAGCCATCTGTCACTTGTTAAGTTAGCGTTAGCCGTCCATTGCTCATTAAGTTACCACTAGTTGCCCATCGCTTGTTAAGTTAGTGTTAGCTGTCTGCCACTCGTCTGCGAGACGCACGCACACATAATCAGACAGATAAATACGAGAATAACAGAGCCCATAACAAACAGCTGCAGTGAGTCCCCCCCACCCCCACCCCTCGGCATGCATGTCATCGCTCAGTCGTGTCCTTTAACAAACATAGTCTGGCTTCAGCAATCAGCTCCAGGGCTCTGGCCTTTAAAACATGTTTCTCAATGGAGCTAAATTTACCTCCCATCCACAAACAGAACAGCCATTAAGGTCTCTTGGTAGCTCGCAGCCACCCGCTTTATTTCCTGGCTGTCTGTGGGGACACGTGCACAACACACGCTCACATGACTAAACGGGCTCTCCCCCCACTGCCGCTACCATCCACCAGTGCATTAGCTCCGTTTCAGTGGCTCCCCCAAGACCTCCTTGGTCTCTATCCCTCCCCTGTAAAAACACCTCTCGCCATTCAGAGATCGTACCACTAATATCCAAAGTCAACAGGTAATGCCCGGAGGGTGGGGGGGTTTATGCAGGCTGTAAGATGTTATATTTTACAGATTTGGAAAAACGCACATGAAGGATTTCACAAGAATTAGAAAAATGCCCGGGAAGTCACCTTAAATGCCAGCACCGAGCCCTGCAGGTCTTCACATTAAGTGTAATATGACATAATAATATGTAACATATAATATAGTAAAAAGGAGAAAAGGCCTTTAATGTCTATCGTTCTCTTATGGATTCTAACTGGACAACTAGTTAAAACCCCTGAACGACCACGCTGGGAATCAGAAACACACAAGAGGACTCAAACGCGAACATCAAATCGGATTAAAATGTGCCGAATTGATTTCAAAGCTTTTTCTGTAACTCGTCTAAATTCAAATTAAGCTTTAAAAACAGAGGAAATCAGTGGTTTGGATGTCACGTCTCCTGCACGGGCGCCATTTCCCGATGCGGGGCCTGATTTTCTGTCATACCGCTTAAACTCCAAGGAATTACTGACTCCAAAGCCAAGGAGACCCCGAGAAATTGGAAACAAATATTGTTCCAATATCCTCCCCAAGCCGGGTGTTGCGAGCGGGGGGGTGGGGGGCTGAGAGGCTGAGAGACCAGCTGACCTTATCAGCACACGGCTTGATTAGAAGCTTTATCTCCACCAAGCTGGGACTTTGCGTTCATCAAAGCCAAAAAAACTGCTGACGCTCCGCACAATCTCTGAGGGGGCGGGGGGGGCGTGCTAGACTAAGCACCCTGTGAGTTGGGGATCCGTGCCTATGTCCACAAAGCTCTCAATTCAAGTTGCTGTGGGGTGAACAAGGTTAACGCCAAAAACAGCTCCAGGGGGCGCCAGACAACCCAAGGCAAAACAGCCCAGACTCAAAGTGACAGTCGTGCTTCCCCACCATTCCACTGTTAAACAGTAAACAGCAACACCATCACTTCATGCCCAATAATGTCTGGAGTCGTTGCTTTAATGTGCAGATCTCATTTCTGGCCTCAGGAGGGCGCTCTTTAAGATACCCCAGCTATAAATACAAGCTAAACGAATTAAAGAAGGATTCTAGCACATTGGCCATTCAAACACAGAGTACCAGAAGGAGCCCAGAAGGTGGGGGGGGGGGGTGGTAACAATGGGGCACTCCCCCACCCCTAAATGCTGAGCAGTTAGAACAGCACTAATCTACATACACACATTAAATTAGCATGCAGGGACAGTAATGTGAAAACAAACAGCCGGGGTATTTACCAGCTGAGATACTCTGGGTCTCCCCCTCCATTAACGCCACCCCCCCCCCATCACAATGACACAGATACCGACTTTCTGGGTCTTTGCATTTGCCTTAAGCTGCACACGACGCACTTGTAGCACATGGAACTTATAAATTAACCCATTTTTCAGAAGCAATTTACCACAGCAATTAAGGTTAAGTTTCAGACTCAAGGGTACCATGGCAGTCTGTAACCGGCAAGCTACCCATGCCGGAGACAATGCAGAGTATCGCATCGCAGAATCCACCGTGTCGTGTGCACGTAATTAACGGCCTGTCCTTAATGGCATCCTTGTGCCATGACATAGCAGAACAAGGGGACCCAAATGCAGGCTGATTGTCACATACGTGGAAAACAGCTGCTGACAGCGGTGACAGTCGCCGCTGCACGTGGGACCCCAGAGCTCGCCGACGAGGATGGCGGAAGGTACGGAACGTGCCAGAGCCTTAAGCTAACCCCTGTACCACACGGCTTTCTTTGATATTTTCAGAAATAACTTCGCCAAACACGCCCATTTAGTCACCCACCTAGCAGACAGAAACTAATAAATAACTGCCGTTCTTGGTCTTTATCAGGCCCTTGAACCCAGACCCCCGTTTTTACACTATGCACAAGACCAATATCAGCCACCGTTATGAAGGAATTCAATGTGCAGGAAATAAAATGCAGCGGCATGAAGCTGACAACCAAGACACACAATGGTGTCTGTCACGAAACTCATATTAAAATCTGTTGTGTTAGCATAGTTAAAGCATCCTGGCAAACGTTAGTGTCTGACTGCATCTTATAACCCGAGTTCCAGACGCCTCTGACTGTACGGCACCAGCTTACAATTAGAATTGCATCCAGCCCCAGTGCATCATGACGCCTGTGTTCTTCCTGACGACCTCACTAACTGGGCATAAGGCACTAGAGGCATGTCTACTGCCAAGGACCACGGCCAAAGGGACCAGTCAATTTACAGACTGACACTCCAACGAGCCATTAAGGGCAAATATCCTCAGCTTGTCCCACCCACAAGCAACTTCAGCTAACTTTAGTAGCCAGAACCTTTCAGGTTCAACATGGCCACTGCCAGTCACTATGCCAGTACAGGTTAGCATGCTGTCACACATCGTAGCGGGGGATGGAGAAGAACTGCATGCAGTCAGTCAGTTCACCATCACACTCCTCGGCACTGTGGAACGTTTTTAATTCTTCTGCAGTGTTCAATCAAGGACAAGCCAAGATAACTGACAGATACTTCTTAGGGAGCAGCCAGTAAACAGTGCGGTCCAGCTGGCTGGAAGGTACCTGAGTTAGCTTCAACTCCATGACACCCAGGGATTCCTCAGGGACCCTCACACTGAAATTACAAATTTGTGTTGATTTTTTCTGCCATGATACAGGCAGCTGGGCAGCGCGCAGAGGGGCCCCTGTGCCACACCGGGAGTCCGGGCAGTTTCTCCCCTCAGCCATTCCAACTCTGGGTTATTTATAAACGGCCGACAGATGCTCCTCGCTAGAAACCCAAACAGCACCCGTCAGCCTCGCCAAGAGAAGGTCGACCTTCCGCGTTGTTCCAGATGCGGCCGCATGACAGCGGCGTTTGTATGAAAACTCGGAGGGCGGGGGAGGGATGGGAGCACGAGGCTCACGCCCTCCGCTATGGGGAAGCGGGATGAGAAGCCCACAATATCCAAAGGGCATAATTACATCGCAGAGAAATTCACCCCCCCTTCCTCCCCCCGGATCTGACGGCTCCTGCGCCACCTGAAGGAAATTAAAGACGTACGCGGGGTCTTCAGAGACGGGGCCCGTAGAGCTCACAGCCAATCAGCCCACGAAGTTTATGAGGAACAAAGGCAGCTGTAAGCGGTCAGAACCGCGCGCCGCCGTTCTGCGTAACACAAATTCACTGTATGTAATGAGACAGAGAACCACCTGGGAAATAAAACGGAACCACGTCTACCCGCCGTCTCCCGGTGAGAGCCTGGAAAACCCTCACGCCGAGCCCCCCACCCCCCTAATGAAGGATAACCATCTTATCACTGTTCATGCGGTTTTGCATCAGATACAAACAAGACCTTTACTAGTGAAAATGAAATGGGAAATAGTTTGTTTCTACACATTTGCTTTTTCATTTCCATCATCAAATTATCGTTAAATGGCCTGGAAGAGCAGCCTGGGAAATTTTCACAGTAAGACGATCCTATACAGCTGGTTAGCCTATTACACATTAAAATGAGGGTCCGGTAGAACAGCATGTTCCTAGACGCCGACCCCCACAAACCAATGGCCCCGCCCTTGTGTACCACTGGCTCCACCCCAGCATACACCTCATTATTGGTTAGCGTGGTGGTTCGCTGATAACAGACAAGAGGCAGGCAGCCATGAGGAGAGGGGGATGGACAAGCAAAGATGGACTCTCCCACTCCAGAATCCAGCCTGCTAGCTACCTGAGGCCCTTCCAGTCTCGTCCACCATAATCTCTGCTTCACCCAGCCAGGCCACACTCCTCCAGCATAATCCTTCCTGCTCTGGACCACTTCACACTCCTCTGAGTGAACCCCCCTTATCTCCAGGCTCTGGGGAAGCTGTAGGCAGGTCCTACTGACTGGCCCACGTATGGGTTTTGCTGGTACAATCACAGGATCCTTTGAGCTGCACTCTCCCAACCCTATCCCCCCGCGCCTCCTACACGCTCCCAAGTACACAACAAGAATAGAGCGCTGTGTTTTCAGGGGTATGGGCTTCCGAGGGTCCCCAAAACAGCTAGCATTAACAGCAGCTTGCAGACTTGATTCAAAGTGTGACCCCTGCAGGCGTGGTGGTATTATTGCAGCACCTGGTACGTGGGAGGAATGCCTTAATCAAGGGGAACCGACAGGCTTCTGTGGGAAGAAAAGGATCAAAACCACTCGTCGCCATTATCTGTCAGAGAACAAAGCACATATACATGATCGTGAAACATCAAAGCGTGCACGTGTGAAATTCTCCAGTGCTGCGATTCTCTGGAAAATACTGCAGCACAACAATAACTTGCTAGGCTATAAAGTTTTACATTCCTCGCCTGCTGCTTGAGGCGGGAGCCATGCACACCTGCGTTCCTGAATAATGGCACTTAATCCGCCCCCGGGTTCGATTACGGTGCCTTTCCTAACCCTATATTGGATGGGCTACCTGCCTGGACCTGCCTCCTGGCGTCACTCTGTCTGCGTTCTGGTACCGGTCCACGAGTGTGGACACAAAGAGCATGTCCCATGTGAAACCTCATATGGATGAAAAGCAGACCATATTTACCTGTGGCTCTGCCCCTTCACCCACCCCATGTCCCCCAACCCCAAGAGAGCTGGGGATCGACAGCGTCACAGAAACCTATTAAAAGAGGGGGTAAATGTCACGGTGCTGTGTTATTCCCAGATAATATTTAACCGCAGCAGAACAACAGCCCAGTAAACTAGCTCCATGCCCTGGTTAATTGGGCACGCTCTGTTGTGGT
>JAODJX010000039.1:19235323-19249611 GCA_026776945.1 Isichthys henryi | reverse complement strand
TGTTAGCGATGTTAACGATGTTAGCGCTGTTAGTGGTGGTAGCGCTGTTAGCCGTGTTAGCAATGTTAGGGCTGTTACCGGTGATAGCGCTGTTAGCCATATTAGCAATGTTAGCGCTGTTAGTGGTGATAGCGCTGTTAGCCGTGTTAGCAATGTTAGCGCTGTTAGCCATGTTAACGATGTTAGCGATGTTAACGATGTTAGCGCTGTTAGTGGTGGTAGCGCTGTTAGCCGTGTTAGCAATGTTAGGGCTGTTAGCGGTGATAGCGCTGTTAGCCATGTTAGCAATGTTAGCGCTGTTAGTGGTGATAGCGCTGTTAGCCGTGTTAGCAATGTTAGCGCTGTTAGCCATGTTAGCGGTGTTGATGCTGTCAGTGATATTAGCGCTGTTAGCGGTATTATCAGAGTGTGATTCATGCTATTTTACTATGGTGTTTTAATAAAGTGTTTTAATATGGCTTTGCTTGTGACCAGGGGCCTGTGTGGTCAGGGCAGCCTTTTGCGTTTTTCTCTTTCTCTCTTTTTCTGTGTTTTTTATTCTCTGACCTGCTGATTGGCCCCATAAGCATGTAATATTCCCCATAAATGGCTTATCCTACAACCTAAGTGGCCTAACAGGTGGGTGGGCATTTTGAGGATGTGAATCAAAACTTAGATCTTATCCTTTATGATGATGGTTCCAGCAACAATCTAGGCTGTCAATAAGAATCTAGTCTCTTTGTAAGAAATAGCTGAATGCGGGAGCTTTAAAGATCTTTAAAGATCAGTAACTGACAGCTTCGAGTGCATCAATACAGCAGAAATATGTAGCGGGCGTTTCCGATAGCAACGTGTCTGTAAGCTAATTCATTCTATAGGTGGGGGCTCTATCCACAGTAATGAGTGAAGGTCACTTTATATAGTGAGATCAAACGGCCATTTTTATTCTCGGTTTCACACGTACCCCCTGGCATTACGTGCACGGATCCCACACTGGTCGCCACAGAGAGCCTCTAACAGGACAGATTTTAAATGAGTCCCCCTGGAAACAGATGTGAAGCAGCATGGGGGTAGGTGGGGGGCAATCTGCCTGCTCCTGATGCCTAATAAATGGCAGGAGACAGCTGTGAAACGCTCGAGTCGTCGCACGGAGTCAGGGCCGATCGCCGTCAATGGGTGCTGTGATTATCAGCCACTCACCTTGTGCGACAGACTGTCAGTTACAAGCTCACAGAGGCGGGGCACACGTGGTGAACATGTTTATTGGTGTTTTCTGCTTGAAAACACGCTATGAACATGAGGGGTGACTAGTGCACTATGCCGGGAGCCTGTTTGGATGGGCGTGCTTAGGATATTTTATGGATTTCATGTCCATTTTAAGGTCTTTGATACTGGAGAGTGAATAGTGGCAAATTAAGGCGCCATGTTTAAGAAATGTATTCTCTCAGTGTTCATTAAAACTCCACGACAGGATGAAGTTAAATGCTCCCTTCTGAACACAAAACAAATGAACTCTATTAAAATATTAATTAAACTGATGCCAGGGCGTAGCATGTATTAAGCTAATGTGATTTATAATCAAGGCTAACAAAGCGATAAACTGTCACACTTAATAAAACTCTTCTTGTCTAAATGACAGGCAGCTTTATTTTTCTGCAAACCCGCTGCGGACACTGAAGCAGGACATTCCCCTGTCGTTCTGCCATCCGCTTCTTCTTGGGCTGCCCTGTTTAAAAGCCCAGCCGCGTTCTGCTCTGTCCCAAATCCCATCAGCTTCACATCATCCAAAAAACTCAGATTAAGGCCACATCCCTCTGCCTATTTTTGTTTTGTTAGAAAATTCCGGAACATTCTTGTAACTTTTGAGACGTACGCGGATGCGGATCCGTTTCGCTGCCAGAGCGAGGATGAGGTCTGCTTTTTTTGTCCCTCCCCCTCCACCCTGTCCGAGCGGCTGAGAAATGAGGGCTGGCTGAGGAGCAGGAAGTGATGCGTGACCCCCGTGAGCTGGCCGGCAGGGGCTGCGGCTCCTGGCAGGGGTAACAGACACCAGACGGCCTCGCCTGTTCACCTTCTCAAGGGCAATCGAGGGATTAACGAGCAGCATCTCTGATGGCTTCCACCGATGACAACACAAATCTTCAAATCCCGGGCCCACCCCCCCCCCCTGCCCCCACCCCCCAAAAATGGCGGTGGGGTGGTTGGTCGGGGGGGGGGGGGGGTTTGTGTGTTTGACAGAATAATGCTTCATCCTCACAATGTAACAGCCTGTTCTTTTGTGCAGAGGTCCATCTGCCTGTAAGATGGGTCCATTTACTCAATGAAAGCCTCTTCCAGCATCTCTACACACACACATGCACACACGCACGCACACACACGCACCGGCATGCCACACACACGTAACACCACACACACACACTAGGGACCCTAACCCTAACTACAGGTATGACAACGTTAAAATGACTTTTGACATTTTTTTATTAAAACTGAGGTTATCCTCACAAGGTAACAAGTTACAGGTTTTTATTACATTGTAAGGAAATGTGGTCCTCACAAAGTAATAATGACACACACACACACACTTGCTCGCTCCCTCCCTTTTCCCAAGATGTCAGCAATGCGAAGCGACTGTGTGGATTTTTGCTGTCTACTTTGGCTAATATAAACCCGGCGGTAACATCAGTGTCCGGGACGGACGCTGCGAGAGCGATAAGTCTGACAGAAAGGAAGAGAAGCAAACAGAATGGAAGCTTTATTCCGGGTGACTTGCTGTCTGTTCAGAGCATTTATTTACACAAGTAAGGTAGCAAATGAGAAATTAAAAAGGAAGGCAGGAAAAGGAGCCATTTATAAGCCTCAGAGGGTCTATAACTGTCAGTGTCTTCACGTTGTCAGACAGCAAGTTCCGCTGCATCTCCGTGCCATCTCTGTAGCGATCCCGTCAGGCTGTTCCTTCTCAAGCTGCCCCCCCGCCAACACCCCCATCCCTGGGGAGCAGTCAGCACCTCCAGGCTTTTCATCTGCTCTCAGGTTGGGCCCGTAAACCGAAAACGACCAGTCCGTTCCCATCCTCTCCCCCGTCTGTCAGCTGGTACCCCCTCGGCACTGATCATTAATTCTCTCCCCCCCCCCCGGTTCCGCTGCCACTAGTTCGAGGCCAGAGCAAGCCACTTAATGAAGCTGGGGATATTTTGAATTTTCGGGGGGATTTGCTGAAGACGGCCTGCCTGATCGTGGAGCCGGTCATGGACGAGGTAAAGCATTTGAAGACCTAGCCTGAAATGCTTAATTTCCTACCATCGCTACTTGCCTTAGCAGAGATACCGTTCAACGAGGATACACAAGCAGGAGACAGAGGTAAACAGCGGAGGCGGACTATATCAGAATGAGCCTCAAATTAAGTTGGTCTTTTAACAAATGGACTTGGCATCGGTCCGCTCAGGGGTGACGAGGAACTGACCTCACTGCATGCACACCTACCTACAGATCCACTTCGATTTATTCCTTCTGATGAATTCATTTAGATTCCCACGGTTCTCTCCACGATGATTATTTTCTTTCTCAGGCTTTTATCAAACATTTTCAAAGTTGCGAACCTGAAGCTGTGGCCCCCATGCAAACCGCATCCGAACCCAAAACACGGCGTCTTACTAACAGTGCACTTCCACTATGCCGCTTAAAACACCGTATCTCACTTGAGAGGCTTGATTTCGATCTCGCTCAACGTAACGGTGGTTTCTGAAGCTTATTTTCCTGGCCTTCGGATCTTTTATCTTCCTCTTCCGAAAGGACCATAAGTGCAAACTGGCAAACTGCCTCCTCATTTGCAACAACAAAAGCACGCCTCGGAGATTAATTTGCACAGGAAGCACGCGTGCGGAGATTGCGGTCGGCCTCTGGCTCGCTCGCGGTGCCGTGTCTCTTGACACTCGAGCGCATTGGTCACCAGTTTTCACTTTTATAAACAGCATAACAGTGCTTGGCAGAGCTTCCTCAATGTGGTTAAATCCCACATACTTAGTGGTGTTTACTGGTACTGAAATACCATTGAGTAGGACTGTGGTATGTTGGAGGAGAATAGAACCAAATCCTTGTCTCGATCACAGTATCCGTCAACCCACTGGGCAACTTAGGCAGCTAACGAGGGCACCATCTTCCTAGCAAGCCAATTTCACTTTGTCTCAGACAGGGGGCGCTAGCAGTGTAGATTGCCTAGGGTGTTCGACCACACAGCTGCCGGTAATCTGTCACAGCTCATCCACCACCAATCATCCTTCCACAAGCAGAACCCCATCCTCAGGCCAGGTGGTTCCTGTACATTAAAAGGAAGAATGACCACCAGATACAGTGTAGTGAAGCAACATGGATGGTAAGAGTGATGAATGGACAGGGGACTTGTCACACGAAGAGATCCATTATGTGCTGATTTGAGGTTCATGTGGGCTTCCTCTTGGCCATCACTCCACACGCTGACAGCTCCTCACGATGGATGGTGTTCGCAAGGAGGCAGCGTTCACTAGACAGTTAATATCACGCAAATTCTTGGGACGGACTGTGTGCCGGAATGAAAAGCTGGTTTCTGTAGGTGGTTCATTCTAGAACACATAAACCGGGGCCTGGATTGTGCCCCATCAGCACAGCTACATGTGGGCTGTTCTTACTCTCATTTAGCGTATGATTAGCTGTAGACGAGCCTAGGATGGTAAATTACAGGCCTAAAATGATGGTCAAATGAAGGGTAAGGTGGGTGATGCCCGTTAGCAGCGTAAAGATCATCGTACCTCAGAGAGGAAATGCTGGGACGGGGAGGGTAAGACTAAAGGATCTCGATGGCCTTTCCCGGGAATCCAGTTACGGAAAGGAAAGGATCCGTGGGTGGGTTAGATAATTATATTAAGCTTATAAACACCCCCCAGTGTACTGACACGGCAAACATCAGTTCCTATACACGTACGCTACAAAGACATTCACCGTGCATCTCCTGTACATTTACATTTTACATTTATTTTATTTATCAGACGCTTTTTGCCAAAGCGATGAGGCAGACATCACATCACGAACATACAGCTGTCAAGGATTCAGCTCTAAGAAAGCAGAGTCAGGCCGAGCTCCCAGTGAATACCCAGGTACAAGTCTAAGCCATACTAGGCCAACATGATGTCCGTACATATCAGTACCTGTGTACACCATTTGCTTGTCTGTAGTGGTATCATTTTCTGCTTTTTATCGATTGTTATTAACTACTGGCTGCTAGGGTAATATTCCTGCATTGATCTGTCACTCTGTCACTGTGGCCTCCTATCATTGTAACACCTACACAGACCAAAGACAAATATAGGCAGTTGCCGGGTTACGAATGAGATCCATTCCATAAGTCTGTCTTTAAGTCGAATTTGTAGGCAAGTCAGAAAAATAATAATGCAATAGATAGTATTAATTATTAAACATTAATCATAAAAGTACCTACACACCGGACAATAATGTACCTGGAGTTGACGAATCGCTGAAACCATGCAGTGTTTTTAAGAGTAACAAAGTGGTACATGCGTCCAGTATTATGAACCGTTTTGTTTAACCTGAATTTCTGATATATTAGGCTTTATGGCAGTCTGTTCATAAGTAGGAGTTGTCCTGGGGATTGCCTGTACATTAAACGCCAAAATGTACTAAACCCTTGACCTTGTACAGCCAGCCTATATACTGAGACAACTAAGAACATTATAATATAAGACAACATCGCTGGCCCAATACCGAGCAGACGATGCTAACGAGGCAGTGTGATGTTTATTTATAGAAACCTGGATTATTTTGAATGTTGTGCTAATGCAGGGAGGTCCAGTGCTGCACCTGGACACACTGCACAAAGACTCGGAAGTGATGTAGTTGTGCGTCTTTCGGTCTGCGTGAACCGAAAAGCCGCTTTGTTCATATGACTCTGTAAGTCACCTGATCATTATGTAAATGGAACAAGAGAGAGAGAGAGAAACAGAGAGAATGAGAATTAGAGAAGGTGAGAGAGAGAGAAAGTGGCCGAGGCCTCACTGAAGGTCATCTGCTCATGCAGGCCCTCCCTGAGGTTCTCCGAAGCAGGTGTAGGCTGGCACTCAGGAATCTGGCCAGAAGTACCTGTATGTGGGTCCAGGGGGTTCATGCTGATTATCCCTGGGTCAGGGGGCCTGCGCGGTTCCGGGATCCAACAGGAGAACATGACACACCTCCTGATTTTCAGTGCAGAGCAAACTATCGGCCCCCAAACATATGCAACACCACACGCACGAGTGCTGGACGTCACGCTAAAGTGCGCGAGTGGTTATCGGGCCTCCTCAGAGGAGGCGCCAGCTCCTGTGAGCTCCCAGGTTCCTCATGTAGGGCTTTTGCACATCACTGCCTGCATAATTCCCCAAGATTGGTGAGGGTCATGAAAGGAGGTGTGGAATAGTATCAGCAGCAGTGATTCCTGGCCTCTCGCCACCCTCCGCTTCAGGTCTCCAGGCATCGGACACACTTGAAATTCCCTCGTAATACCAACTCAAGCCAGCCAAGGAGTAAAAGGGATTTTTATCCTTGTGGAAAATAGAAAGTGTTAAGGGCAGGACTGTGTGTGTGTGTGTGTGTGATTTTTTTTTTTAATCCATGTGGGAAAAAAAAATCGAATGTAATCACCGTATCCTCATTAAAGCACTGAACAGCGATGAGGTTAGACAGATGTGTCAGTTGAGGTAAAGTGCAAGGCAGAGATCAATGCTCCTCGAGAAATAAACGCGGAGGGAACATCAGCCCAGCCGCCGGGATGATAAATCTGTGAGTGGCAAGAGCGGAAGGGGGAAGGAATTAATTAATGCCAGAGCAGGAGCTGTGCAGCCTTTGATGCAGAACCGGGAGCGAGGAAAGGAACGTGTGATGTCAGCCTCGTGCTGGGGCCATGAAACGGCAATCCTAAATATGACAGCTATTTCAGGGACGGGTGGGTATCACGAGAACGGAGATGCCAGATAATGTGCTGATATAGCAGACTTCAGGACCCCGCACCTCTGATCGGAAGTTCAAATCTCCGGGTCAACAGTATGATGTCATTGTTGGGCCCCTACGCAAGGCCCTCAACAAGTAATTGCTCCAAGAGCAGTTTGACCTTGCTTTCTTGAAAAAATAAAGGAATGTATGGACCATCTCTTGGACCCTTCATGAAGTAGCAGGGATTTTTCTTTCATAACTGTGCAACGAGGTGAGGAATTAGTGTTAATATATCATGGGATTGCAAAATGACCTTCGCATTTGGGCAGGTGAGCAGGATTATGAAAAGATGCGACCTCATCCAGGGAAAGGCATTTGGGGCGATACACGGTGCCTTCGAAAGTTGCGGCAGGCACTTCAGTGTGTGTCGTGTGAGTGTCGGTGTGAGTGTCGGTGTGATCCCTGTAATCACTGAAAAAGATCTATATCTAAAGCTTGAAAAACTCCAGCACTTGCAGATGACGTCACTGAGCCCCACTGAACCACATTTTTACCTGCCGGCCACCTCTTACACATCAGTGTGATTATCAGCTCATACATCCACAGGCTAACCAGGGCTCATTTGGTGAATAGGTGGCATTTATGAAGCTTAGAATTGATACCCCCCCTCCCCCAGCAAACTTTACTAACAGTGAATTCCTCTGGCGCGAGAGGAGCTTGCGGAAAATGTGGAGCTCGCCTAAAGCTCCACATGGGCCTCGACCGGCTCTGATGCTAATGACATGGAATTTTGTCATGTTCGCTTCAGCTGAGTGCTGTTTGTTTCTCCAGACTGTTGTCTGATATCGCCGCCTGAACGTGGCACTTTCTCCGGTTGAAGGGTCCACTTATGTAAATGCGTTTTAAGCTTCCACCTCCAAACCACACAGGCCATCTCCTCCCTCGAGCGCTCGATAGCTGTGATATATATAAAAACGGCAGCACTGTGAAATCTATTCACCCTGCGCTCTCCGTTTAGGGAGTGACAGCGTTCTGCCTCCTGCTTAAACGTGACACTGAATATTTAGAACAAACGCAGAGGAGGATTCGATTGGAACGGATTCCTCGCAGTAGCTGAGTTTCAAATCAAGTTCGTCATGGCAGAGGCACCAACTTATGGCTGCAGATGAAGGGCTGGTAACTGAAAACAAGCCACTTTAGGGAGTGATTCTGGCAAAGAAATGGAATTATGAGGTCATCGGAACAATGTCTTTCCAGAAAGCCGTGTTTGTGGTCCGGCGTGAGACAGAACCCTGTGACTTCTATTGATTTGCTTTGATATCGATTTACCTGCTGATGTCTTGCCCACATAAGCCCCTGGGTCGCTGCTGACGTGCTTCAGCTGTGTTTGAATCAGGTGTTGAGAGATGTCACGGGACAGACCCGGGTTCGAATCCTCCCATGCGAGGGATTAGAGCGTGCTGCCAGTCACGGGTGGGGCTTAACCTACTTCCTGCCGGTTCCTTCATTAGTTGCCTTTAGCTTAAGTCCAGCTGTGATTGGTAAAGCATGGATTACCACACATTGGCATTCCAACCCTGCATTCTCTAATCACTAGTTGGATCTCATTTATATTCTAGCTTTTGTCCCCAGAGGCTACAAGAATAATCAGACATTTTCTCACCTATAAGGGAAAAGAAAATGTTCCACAGTGACTGAAGTTTTATATAAAGAGATACAACAATTACCTCCTTATTTAAAATGGGAAAAAAGGCGGATGTGTAGGCAGGTATGTAGGTGGGTATATAGGCAGGAATGTAGGCGGGTATATAGGTGGGTATGTAGGCGGGTATATAGGCGGGTGTGTAGGCAGGATCCCCGGACCTCAGGTCTCAGGACCTTGGGGTTACAGTTCTAGTGCCACTTCTGCATCATTTTTGCATCCAGGAGTGATAGGTTTCCTTCACACATTTCCTCACTGTTCTGACATCAGGGCACATAACCATGTGACACAGAGATGGGTGGAAAGGAGGCAATTTGATTTAAAAGCGGGATCGGAGACAGAGTGCTCACACCCCTTACATAGTCACCAGCATCGCGTTTGACTCCCAACATACTTAAATAACAAACATTTACCTTCCTTCTTCTTTCAGGAGGGAAATAGCAGGTGTCTGATTCACGTTGAAGATGAGAAAGATGCTGAGTTGCAGGGAGGAGCCAGAGTGACCCGACCCCCGTGTGGCCAAGTGGCGCCACTGCAGCAACGGCAGGAACAAGTCCGGATATAAAGCAGAGAGTTACCTCGTGCGGTGCAACAACGCATTCATGTCTTTGAAGGAGAGGAAGAGAAGGAAATTCTGGTAATTTACTACTGGAGGGAGAGAGAGGGAGAGAGAGAGGGAGAGAGAGAAGGAGAATGAGAGAGAGGTGTGGGTCTTTCTCTGTCAGCCCCTGGAAATTAAATTTCATGAGCACTTTGTCAATGAGATGCACTGCGGCCTGCTTCCAGCACCAATACCCCCCTCCATCCACCCATCTATGGGGGGGGGGGGGGTCCTCCCAGCCTATGGTGTGATGATCCATCTATCTCATGGGGGGGCGCCTGGGTACAGCTGGCTGGTACTCCCTACCCCCCAAATCCATCGAGCCCATAAAGCCACACCCACCAGAATATGGCCTTATGGGAAGGAAACCCCCCCCGCCCCGCCCACACACACACACACACACACAGCTTCTAACGAAGCAGCCACTAGTGGGCTGCAATTTTCATAGGAGAGAGTGTCCATCTGAATGCAGGGGGGTTGGGGGGCATTTTATTTTTATAAAAGTATTTAATTCAAAAACAAACAGACTGTGGCCTGTGCTTATGGCCATGGAGTTGGCACAGGGCCTGATATTTAACCTTCTGCGCTCCAGGAATGTTTGCTGCATTTTGATTAAACTGCGGAATTTTCTGGCAACTCTGCCTACAGGAAAAATGTGACATGGATGATGCAGAGTCTGCGTGTGTGACGACTCAGGAGGGCAGAGGAAGGCGACTGCGGACGGGAGTTTCAAAGGAGCCTCGGCCTGGATTCCAGGCACAGCTGATTAACACGGAGAGCCGCACCCCACTCGTCACATTAATACGGAAGCCCATTCCCCGTAATCATTTAGAGTATCACAGAAGGAAAATGAGGCTGAAAATCAGATTATACAGTTACCAGCCCATCTGTGCACAAAGAAATTAAAAATGACACTCTGGAGATGATCCCTAACGTTAGCCATTTGCTAAGCACGCATCTCATCGGAGCTCATTTGGAAAGGTATCGGCAGGAACATCCTCTCCAGGGTTCCTCTTTAAACTCACCCGAAACTGTAGCTCCAGGACCGAATTCGCTGGTTAATTCTTTGCGGCTCCTTAATTAAGCCATTTTATGCAGCGCGCAGCGTGTGTCCAAAAATTAAAAGCAAATTAAAAAAAGGAAATATTCTGAGTGGTGACATATCACACGGAATGACCTGGTGCTGAAAATAGCATTTTTCTCGATGGGGGTTGCTGGATGGAAACTGGAGATGCACCAAGGCGCTGAGGAGCAAAGCCAATGGCTATTGTGAATATATACATGCATTGTATTTGTATTTATTTTTTTGGCAGACGGTCTTACCCTAAAGCACTTGTCGTTAGGGCACAAAATACATTGTTTTGCAGTGTAGGTAAAGCATGTAATCTGAATGGGGGGGGGGGGTGGTGGCTCAAGGGGAGTGCAAGAATGGCATCAGGCTCCGTTTTGGTGATGTCACATTTCCATGGTGATGGATCACTAGGCTCACTCCAGCCGGAGCCTCAGTTAATGATGCCCAGCTGGTCCTGGTTGGACTGATTGCTCTGCTAAAAGACCCAGGGCCGGCTGGGCGGATGCAGACCCGCAGGCCTGAGGGAGGGAGGTGCGAGATTGCAGGAGTGCCTCCTGCTCTGCCTGGGGCTGTAATTTTACTTTGGTCTATCTGGCATCATTTCTGATTCATTCTTTCAAGCAGACCAATCATACGTCTGCTTCTCTCCTCCATAATGCTTTCCTGTCACAGTTCTTCACTGTTTCCCTTGTATGGCAAAATTTACATTAAATTTACTTTAGTGGATTCTTTTGTCCAAAGCAGCATAGTAGCGAGGCAGGTAGCACATTACAAACATGTGACTGTCAAGGAGTCGACAAGGTGCAGGTGCAGCTGGGCTGAGCTCCCAATGAATGCCGAGATATAAGTCTTAGTATAGGAGCAGTAATTACACAGCAGCTTCCAACAAAACAAGAACCTTATAAGACAACTATTCAGGGAACATAGAGTGGTGTCAGGCTGCCAGAGGTGTTCCTGGGTCAAGAGTGACACTTGAGAATTTTTGACACTAGCCAACTTTTTTTTTTTACCAGCCAACAGGCTAGTGTTCACTTTTTGTAGTTGTCTCAGGCAAGTGGATGAGCTTTATTTCACCTGCTAAAGGTGTTTCTTGAAGGTGGAGAGGGAGTCTAATGACCAGATGATTATAAAATCTACCGCTGACACGTTATAGTATGAGGTAGCTAAGTCAACATTGCCTGAACATACAGTACTCGGCACTCATGGGTAGAGCTTTTGGGAGTTTTACTTACACAAAAATGTTCTGAGGGGAAAAGGAAAAAATGGTTGATCCAAAGAGATAACCAATCAAATTGTAGAGGAGGTGTGTCTAAGCAACTAGAAGAGGTAGGACCAAAACATAAGGGGTGCGTTTCCCAAAACCATAGTTGCTACTTACGTTAGCAACTTGCGTGGTTCGGACTATGTAAGTGCAACGCAGGTGTTTCTCGAAACCATAGTTCGAACTACGGAGGTAACGACGCTGCGAATTTACGCAGTACGATGCATCGTTAAATGATGCAGGTGTTTCTCAAAGCCGTAGTTTGAACGAACGTTCGCAAACACTGTCGTTAAATTGTGTAGTTCGAACTACAGCTCTTGAACTGTAGTTAGAAGCTTAGTTCCGGGTAAATACGTCAGCGATGGTGGAAAATGCAGTCTATGAAGGGTAGTCACCGTGTAAGTAAGGTGAAAATATTAAATAATCTTGCTGTACAGACATGTATAATGTCAATGCTTTGAAAACGTCGTTATAATAGTACTTTTTATGTTCCTCTCTGTTCATGAGTATGGTTGTTTACCCACCTTGTTTGTGCTTTATGGTAGAATTATTTACATAGATAAATAAAGGGCTGCAGGTTTATCACCAAGTAATCACATCAAGCAATATTACGATATTTATAAAACCAAAAAGAGGATGAAGTTACCCGAAATAAAGTATTTCCAAATATATCCTATCTAACAATAGAGTGTGTCTAGTAAGTTGGTGTCACAAGTTCGGTTAACAGACGCAAAGCAGCGCCGGTAAGTCATTACGCACGCGCACATCGCGAAGACGATACGGAAATGATGCATCATTCAGCGATTGTACACACACAGTATTGAAAAAGAAGAGGGAAGCAAATACGCCAAAATCACGGGCAAATTAACAGCTAAAAATAACGAATAGCTCCATCATCATTGAGAGCTTCCGTTGCATTATGAAAAAAAGATTAAACAAAAAATCGGTGCTTAACTGCGAGCCCATGGCTGTGTAAGTGAGAAACCTAACATACACAGATGGGTGTTATATACACACCTATCCATCCCACTGAGCCATTAAAAGACTATATAAAAAATGATGGATCAGGAGTTTATGAGTGCTTATAGTGGGATTAAAATAAAATAAACGTAATTATAAATAGTGCCTAAATGTCACTATAACACATAATAGCTCTTCTATTTTTTCCTTCTATAAGAAGCATCATACAAGTATATGATTATGATGCTGTTGCTATTTTTTTATATTATTTTTGTTATATGACTCACACAATAAATAACCGGTAATAATGTAATATCACAATTGTCGTACTTAGAAATCATATTACTAAGTTTGTGCGTTTTTGCAGGCAACCTGCTGTAAAAGTTAGACCAACATTACATAGTTTGTTCGTTTTTGCACAAGACTTGCCGTGAGTCAGACCAATCATTGCTGCAACCATTGTAGTTTGAACTAGGAGAGGTCGAACTAATGTGGTTCAAACTACTGTGGTACGACAGTTTCGGGAAACAGTCGTACTTTGGATGTTGGTTAGTTTGAACTACCATAGCACGATGCATCTTCCGTCGTTGTTTGGGAAACGCACCCCAGATTGGTCAGACCCACCTTCTCCAGTTGCCTGAATCCATCTCCTCTACAACCTGATTGGTTATCTCTCAGAACAAATAATTTTTCATTGTGCCCTCAGAACATCTTTGTGTCAGTAAAACTCCCATGAGCTGTTTGCTTGCCCCCCCCCCGCCCAGTGCAAACATCAAAATCCATTCATCAAAAGGCCAATTAATCATTTTATCAGGGTCACAGGCAACAGTGATATACTTCCTCTTTAGTGGCACGAAAAGGAAGACAAACAATTCAGGTAGACTCTTAATTTTAATTTGTACAGACCACCCTCCAAAGTGTAACTTATCGCTGTAATTACTGCATATGGCGGGAATTCACGCATTCAGGATTTTCCAGAGCGAAATTACATCTGTCAGTAATGGAGAAATGGTTAGGAAAAATATATCCAGTTTAATCTGCTGAGGGCACAAGCGGACGCAATATAATTGTGAGTCAAAGTGATAAAGAGTCAAGCCCATGAGCAAACATTAGCACAGATTACAAATCGGCAATTTGCTTGTGTGACTGATTCTAATCTGCGTCCATTTTTTGGATTTGGGGGGCTTTATATTTGGAAAAATTTGTTCAGTTTTAATTTAAATGGTAGCAAGGATTAAAAAGAAAGGTATCTTGTTTTTGTGTGGATATCTAGTGAATTGAAACAATGTTGGCAGACAGTGTGGGTGGGACAACACGGGGCCCTCAGTGCTGATAGGATGATAGATGGCAGGCGTGTTTGGGGGAGGAGTCAAAAAAGCAAATCCACCCTCATCTTCTTGAAACCACACACACGGCCCGATGTCTGGCAACCCGACGGGGGCTGGCTGGCGGTCTGAAAGTGGGCGAGTGTGCCACCCAGCTCCCCACGCCAGACGACCACCCGGCGCCAAAAAATCAGAAAAGGGAAACTGTTGATTTTGGGATGAGCATCTGGTTCAGGAATAGGCAGCAGATGGCCAGGGGGTTCTGGAAGAATTTCTGTCGGGGACCCGGAGACGAGAGCGACGGGGAGAGTGGAGGGAGAGGGAGCAAAATGGACAAACTGCCAGGGAAACGCTGGTCCAGTAGAGCCGTGCCCTGGTGTGGGCCGTGGCTGGGGGGGGGGGGGGGGGGGGCGGGCAGGGCCCGCTGGCAGGGCGGG
>JAODJX010000039.1:19207920-19218325 GCA_026776945.1 Isichthys henryi | reverse complement strand
CCAGAGGTTCCCGGTTTACGGCTATCAGCGTGGTGCTGCTATAGAGGCCGTCCCAGAGGTTCCCAGCTTACGGCTATTGGTGTGGGGCTGCAATAGAGGCTGTCTCAGAGGCTCCCGGCTTACGGCTATCAACGTAGGGCTGCTACTGTATAGAAGCCACCACAGGGGTTCCCGGCTTACGGCTATCAGTGTGGGGCTGCTATAGAGACCGTCTCAGAGGCTCCCAGCTTACGGCTATCAGCGTGGTGCTGCTATAGAGACCGTCTCAGAGGTTCCCGGCTTACGGCTATCAGTGTGAGGCTGCTATAGAGGCTGTCTCTGAGGCTTCCGGCTTACGGCTATCAGTGTGGTGCTGCTATAGAGGCCGTATCAGAGGTTCCCGGCTTACGGCTATCAGCGTGGGGCTGCTATAGAGGCTGTCTCCGAGGCTTCCGGCTATCAGTATGGAGCTGCTATAGAGGCCATCCCAGAGGCTCCCGGCTTACAGCTATCAGCGTGGGGCTGCTACAGAGGCCCGTCCCAAGGGCTCCCGGCTTTGGGCTAGCAGCGTGGGGGTGCCCATTCTCAGGGGGGTTTCTGGACTGCTGAGGCAGCTTCCTCTCTGTTCTTGTGCCATGCATGGATTTTGCAGGAAAGCACTCTGTGCCCCCTCCCCCCCATCACCAACACCATGGGACCCAAAAATGACCCAAAAAAAAAGATGCAGGCGTCTCCTAATATCTTCTGGCCCATAAATGATAAATTGTAGAAAATCCTGAATCCATGTGCTATGTTGTGTGAGGAAGATTCTCTCTGTCTATAATTAATCTAGCTATTAATCATGTGATGGATTTACTCAATTGTAGGATGATCAGCAATGTGGCTCGTTCATTCATTCAATAAAATAGCCCTTTGCTCTGCTACGCGGTAAAACTGATGCAGTGTGCATAAAAACAAGTTTTGGTTCATTGAGTTTTCTCAGAGTGCATTTTAGGTGTGTTATTGTCAGTGCTTAATATTTATCCAGCAACTGGGAAGTTGATTAAAATCAAACTACTAAACTTCATCCAGATCCAGATCGTTTTTACAGTTTATTCATCGTCATCACTCGTCTTCTCTTTTCCATGAGCTGCGCTCACCATAGCTCTTGAACGCTCTGATTTTGCATGACGGACTTAGGGTCATATAGCCCACCCCCCCCCCCCAAAGGTTTTGGAGGTGTTTTGTGAATTGAGGGGGGTGGGTGTGGGGTTTTTTGGGGGGGGGGGGGGGGGGGGCCCAGTGCCCCCATGACAGCATGGCTCTCCCAATGCGTATGCTACTTGGGTCTGAAATAAATGTATTAACATTATTATCACTATTATTTACGTTTATATATGTGGGGTAAATTTTTGTGCGCTCTGTACAGGTGAAACACAAACGTAAGCACATTATCTTGACAGACAATTAACACAGGTACACCGGGTGGTCGAGTCGCTTCAGGTGCTGAAAAACAATGTTAACCAGAGAAAAAAAAAAAAGTTTTTTGTAGAAGCAAGGCAGTCTAAACAAGAAATCAGAGTGACTTACATATTTGCGAAAACTGTAAAATGTAGCTGTAAAGCACTGCATAAATAACTCATCAGTTTTCACCATTGTCTTTTGCTCCGTAATGCTGCCAATTTAATGTAAGTAATACTTGGAGGACATTAGGATCAAAAGCATCTGACCCCCTTAACAGAACAGCCGTATGGAAGTGGTAGGTTTTCTTGCTTCTTACTGTACTTGGTCCAGCTCTCCCATTCATTTTTATACCCTTTCTTAAGTTTAGTAGAAATAAATTGGGCGACTCAGTAACCTTCTAGACTTTTGCGGCAGCTGGCGCGGGTCGAACCCGTCATCCATCCTCTATTTTTTTTTTATGCCATGCAATCTACCCACTGTACCTTTGCGATCGACCAGTAGATCACGATCGACGTATTGGGCACCCCTGGTCAAGAACCTGCACTGGTGCTGCTCATCCATTCTAATCCACCTCTCTTGTGATCTGCTACGTGGGATAACAGACACGTGACCATCGACTTCACCCTTCCAAACACCCCTTTGTGCACAACAAAACACACAAACTTCTGCTCGTGGAAAAAAAAAAAAAACCAGGCTGTCGGATTTGCCAAGCTGTAGTCGTGCGTGACGTTTATGGCAACATAACCTTACACAGATGGATGTTTAATACCGGATTAGAAGCTCCTTTCGAGATAACGAAGGCAGTGGCTCCTTTGAGACTGGGGCATGCGGTCCATTCAGTCACATGACTTTAAACCTTAAACCCCACCCACTGTTACTCTGCTTGTGCTGGAAAAATCCGCTTTCTCAGTAATTACTTTGCAAAATTTAAATGACTCATTTTAGGATTTATAATAGCGTGATATTCGTAGTGACCCTCGTCTGGATATATGGCTCAAAAGATGGATAATGGATTTTCTTACTTATGATGTGTTTTCAGTGATTTTTTTAAATGAATTGAACAGCCCTTTTTTTTTATTCCACTCTCGGCGCTAAACGAGGTATCATTATCAGACTGTCACGTTCCGTAGATGAGTCCAGTGAAGTTTTCGTAATTCGGGATTCCTAGCAGAGTCCAGTGAGGGCAGAGGGCGCCTGGCATAATCGCAAGCCGATCGCTGTCCTTGCATTCGGTCTGAGGGGAGAGCAGACAGGTGTCGCTGTGGGTGTCATGGCCCCCACCGGGCCCCCAGTGTCTGAGTGGGCCCTTGGCTGAGAAGCCGTCACCCCGAGAAGCCGTCCAAGAATACTGCCCCTCCCCCAGCATCCCCCTGCCTGCGTTTTCGGAGACATCCATGACCACGACTTCCCTTTACTCTCCGGCCTGTACCCGTCCAACTTTGACCCACCCCAGGGTGACATCGCCATGACCCATATCGTCTCGGTAAAGTCCCCACGTACCGTACCTGCTCCCGTCAAAGTCAGGCCTGAACTCCGAGTCTCCTGATTTTCATTCTTCAGTCTGGATTACTGGTTTATTAAACATGCTCACCTTCTCTTGTTTTATTTCGCCGCCCAACCAAAAAAAAAGTTCATGGTGAGCAGCTCAGCTCATCATAATTCATTATTATTTTGATTATGACTAAATTTGAAGAATTTACGTGACCCACACCAGTCCAGAGCATCGCCCCAGCTCCAGAAATTAGCCTGAACTCTGCCTCTATATGGAAATATATAGGCAAAAAAATCTAATGAATGAAACATGAGGACCTTAGAATCATGGGTCACGTGATATCCTTTAGTGAAGTGATATTTAAATAGGGAACAGCATTCTATCCTTTGTTTTGAGAGTAAGCCCTTCGGAGAGAGCGCAGATGAAGGTGACGATTATTCACGCCACGGTGCTCTTACCTCTGCTCATTTGGGTGCTGTCTTATCCTGTAGGTCACCCCAGAGTTCCCTACCATAATCCGGACATTCCCTACCACAATCCCAACATTCCCTGATGTAACCCCGGCATTCCCTGACATGATCCCAGAGTTCCTAACTAAAAACCCAGAAATCCCTGCCATAATCCCAGCATTCTGTGATGTAACCCCGGCATTCCCTGACATAATCCCAGAGCTCCTTACTAAAATCCCAGAAATCCCTGCCATAATCCCAGCATTCTCTGCCATAATACCGACATTCCCTGCTGTAACCCTGGTTTTCCCTGCCCTTGCTTCTCTGGCCCCTCGCATCTGGCACAACAGGTGAGGAAACAATTAAGGCGCTGGGCAGGAGGTGGTTGCCTTCAGAGACAGGGTCACCTTCAGCCACCTCCTTAAACTGTAACGGGAACAATGTTTAATAAAGCACCATACTTTGCATTTCAATTTGGTGTGCTCATATGTGATGAGGAAAGCCAGTATTTGCCTTTAGATCCAAATTTATATATTTAATTTTCACTCAGTGTTTTGCATCTCACTGTCACTTCAAAATATTGTGCTGAAGAATGTCTACTACCAACTATAACCGTGTGAATCTTTCACTTTATAAACCATAAAACCTTAAAGTAGCTCAACGAATAAAAAAAGGCCTTTAAGTGGGTCAGTGTTTTCCTTGAGGTGAGATACTTCTGGGATTAAATACAGGCCTTCCAGTGTCTCCAGATCATTTGTTTTCCCAGTAGTTGAATCCTTTCTCTTCTTGTCATTTTTCTGCTTCTCCACAGGGTCATCCAGATCTGTGTCTGCAAAAGCCTTTTGTCACGTCATCCTCAAGAAATTATCCTTCCCCTCTCAACAGACAAAAGGAACATTTCCACAGTTGCCGCTAAAGTTAATTGTGACAGACTTTGGGGGGAAGATGTACATCCTGCTCCTTACTCATGCTTACAGTAAAGATTTGCCACAAAAGTGGGAAAAATAGTGTTAAGCAGGAGTTAAAAGTATACTGTGGTGTATTAAATATAAATAGGTACACAGATAAAGCGAGATTCTCTGAGATGCTCCCAGTCGATCCTATTGATCGGCCTGCTGTGTTTTTCCATTTCGTGGCTTTCTGCAAACCATCAGCCTCCCCTTTACGCCAACATCTCCCACCATGAGACTCCACTTGGTGTCTGTGACAGTCATAGCAGTCCTCCTTCCAAATTCACATCAGAAGGTCACAGTTCTGGCAGAATATTCTCGAGAAAGTCTATATTTTCTCAAGCATTTTTTTGCAGTTCTTTGATAGAAGCATGACCCAAACAGTGTTTCCGGTCCTGCTGTTCCGTGTGACCTTCACCGTGCTCTCATTCCTAGTCATTTCTGACGGCATTCCCTAAATCTTTGTCTGTGTGTCGTTTTCCACTGCAGTTAGTCAGCACCTCCTTATTCTGCATGATCGATATCGTTTAATCAGGTCTGACAAACACGGACACTGCTCTGCCAGTCATTTGCATCTGTCTCCCTGTTTCGCTCCCTCCGTGTCTCCCTGGAGTTGCACGCTATTGACGACATGCCGCGGTGCTAAACTCTCCCGGCCAATTTCCCCAGCACCTGCATGTGTCGGCAGGGTTCGCATGGATTGAATCGAAGTCCATCAGAGTAAAGCTAACTGAAGTGAAGTTAACTCGGAAGGCGCTATGTGGAATGAAGCTCACTGGAAGCAGAATTCTTTCAATGGACCTATTGAATGGAAGTCTTGTCTGCTTTTCATAATGAATGTTGCCTTTAATAATGTTCCCGACTCATGTACATATTGAAAAAAAAGTGTAAGTATAATTCTTACACTCATAGTGGGTCCATGCTGGAGCTTTGCTATCGTTACAACATCCCCTAACCCTACTGCACATGATTCAACACCAAACCCATTTCACATACCCTACCCCTAAACGTACTGCATCCACTCCCCCACCAACCTGGCGAAGGTACACCCAGGTCTTGCTTCACAGCATGATGGGAAATGCGGTCATGCGTAACGCCAGAGAATCCCACCTCCTCAGTCCTGTGGGGCTGGCAGGTGGTGGGTTAGGGGGGTGCTGTAGCAGAACATTAGTACAATCTACATTCACCCTCCCAGTGGCTGCATTATGACGACGGCGTGCTGATGTCAAGGTGAGTCCGCTGTCTCTCCTTCGCCATCTGCAAGCGCCCCGCAGCCCAGGTGAAGGCCGCACTTCGAGCGATGCCAGAATGCCAGGAGCAATGCGACGCGTGGTGATGACATCACTGCTTTGACTATTCATAAGCAAAGATGACGAGGGATTCTTTATAATTACACAGAAAGCGACGATGGACCCGTGACTCAACATGTGATGAACTTCGCGGGTCAAAGGAATCTCCGCATGACATGAAAATGCAGTGAATGAAACGCGCACCAACAGAAAGATGCGGCCTCTCTGTACTTTAACCTCAAGGGGGTGATTGTTATTGTAATTTTTGCTATGATTACACAACGGTGTATAATTTTTCTTCCCCTCTCACTTTGTTATGTTTCACTAAACCGCATCTGAAAGCCGATGGATATTGGCATGGAAAAGAATGCAATGTTTCCATAATTCCAATCCCCCCCCCATCTCATTTTACGAGCTGCCAGAGCCGGGATGCCAGTCTAGGGGCCGCTGGCTGCTTCTGAAAATGATACTCCGCTTGAAAGTTTTCTACAGATGTGTTTTCCACCATCAACATTCACATAATTAGCGCCATAGCAACCAATAAAGTGAACTTGATTGTATGAAAAAGACATTTTTATGAGCTGCCGACAAACGCCTGCTCCATAATGAAATGTAAAAACCATGCATGGGGTTAGTATTCTGAGAAAGGTGATGAAAGGCTGAATTTTAGTAGCAAAGCAAACACTGCAGTCAGAAATCCCAAAGCTCTCACTGCCATGATTTTAATCATGACATTTCAGGAGGCCTTTTTCCCTCTGAAAATATTGCGATGGGTGGATTTTAGGATCATATTCAGAGTGAAGGGTCTCGTATCTCAGTCAATATGGGGTTCATGTAAAATCTCGGGCTCAGAGAAGGCAGACGGGGCAGTCTCCATGTTTACTCTATCAAATCATTCACGGCGCCTAGAAACCTGATGAGTCACACGGCTCGTTGTGGACGAGGGACTAATGGCCAACGAGCTGCTAGGCTCACCCAGGGCAGCGGCAGAGACGTGCCAAGGTCAGAGACTCCTGTCCTTATGAGAGTCATTGTAGTCGGCATTACAGTACGAGGGCCAGGTGCCTGCTGAGGAGGGGGCATTAAACCTGTAGGTGCTCCTCGTCCTTGTCAACTTAAGAACATTAACTCAAGGAAGTTTGGACTTTTTATGGTGTCATCCATAGGGGGCAGGATGAAGTAGGACAGCTGTGAAGAATTTCCACCTAATCTTCTGTTGCCAACAAATGGCAACGATTTGTAAATAGCTTTTTTTTCAGTGTTTGATTTATGCATGAAGCAGCAATTTTGGAGCAGTAATACTTTACTTAAAGCAAACATCATAATGTATTATAGATGCCTTCATAGAGCATTATAATGCATCCATAAAGTATTACAAACACTTTATATGAATGCTCTGTACTGAATTACGAAGGTATCTATAGTGCATTATGCATTATGAGAGCTTCATAAGGCATTAATAATGCATAATAAACTTGGCTATAATGCGTTATGCCTTTTTATAAATAGTTTATATGAAATACATTGTTATAATGCATTATGAAGGTATCTATAGTGCATTATACATGACTGCTTTAAATAAAGTGTTACCCAATTTTGTTCTTGTCTATATTGTTTTGCACCGTCTTTAGTCTCTTTGTACCCGCCTGAATGAATAAGCACTCCAGTGCACCTCTCGAATCTTGAATCTTGACCACTAATGCTGGACTTTGCCCTGGTATCGGCAGGCTTCTGCTCACATTGCTGTTATAGAGCAGCAACAACGAAAAGCATCAGCAAACCCACTTTCTGAAGGTCTGTTCAGGTCTCGCACAGCATGGAGTCCAGTTTTCTCATCTTCACAGCCTCTCGCTGAACCTCCAATTAGCAGAACTTTAAACTCGAGTAAAATTAACGATCCCCCCGGTCATCAGCTAGCGCAGGAACTGGATATATAAAGGGAGGGGTCTCCCAATGCCAACCCCATCTTTTAAAATGCTTCTGTAGAGGTTCGGACAGAGCTTCTACCGTGAAGCCGTCAGATTTCTAAATCTCCCTACGTCAGTTATAATCCAATACTCCATCCTTATATATGCACCATGCACTTTAATGAACTCTCTCGCACATCTATGATTATTCTTTATTCTTTTCTTTATCAGGAAAAAACTTTCTTTATTTCTGCATTTATTATACATGCTTTCTGTTTTATTCCTTCATTGCTATCACTATTTTTTATTATGGCACAGCTTGCCGTTCACCTTGCATTTCACTGCAGGTTATAGTCTGATTGTACACCTTGCATGTGGCAAATAAAAATTTTGAAACCCTTGAACGCATCTCTTTCATGCTACTTTGGAATCATTCACATCCTGTGCAGCCCAGGCAACCTCACAATTACATTTTTGTGCATTAAAATTGTGTTTTTCATTCTATAATTTCATGTATACCCTGCCTCGTGCCCATTGCTTCCGGGATAGGCTCCGGACCCCCCGCGACCCACTAAGGATAAGCGGTTTGGAAAATGGACGGAAATTTCATGTATATAACTCGACTGAGATCATTGTTCCTTAGAAAATTAGAAATTCATATTCAACTGTGTAGAAGACACTTGGTTTGATTTGCAACGCCTTAGAAAACTAAATTAGATCCGTGAACCTCCAATGGTCAGACTAAAGGCCGCGGGACAGCTGTGGACGGCCCCTGAGTGAACGCTGTATTTCTAGTGCTGGACGGATTTCGAAGGATTTGAACTCCAAGGTTACGATCCATGCGTCTGATGTTCTGCTTTTATCCAGCTTAACTGTTCTACTCAACTTTCCCCCATATATGTGGAGAATTCACATGCAGGCTCATTTTCATTCACTGAATTACTGCAGATACGTGAAAAACAGAGTACATTCCTATCTGATATCGTTTTCAGATATCATGTAAGTGGTTGGTTACCTACTTGCAGCTAAATAATTCTGACACTAATGTAAAGTAATCAGTGAAAAAGGTTGTTTTTTGACACAGTACAATAAAAGTCATCCTATATCACTAGCCAATGCTATGCGTCTCTGTCTGGTTGGCCGTCGAGGCTTCACAGTCAATTTTATTCCTCAGGTGTCTTATCGTTGGGTCACTCCCTTGTAATTAGACTTTAGGGCTGACAGTTAGCTTCACCTGACCTACTCCAGTCAGGATAAATTAACATCTCCTTCACCAGCCTCGGAAGAATTGCAACCTGTCAGCGGCTCCATCAACTGACAGGAGGACACGGCAGTTACCGCCTGCTACCGACGGAAAGCCCATTGTTTTCGGAAAAAACCGAATGGCCGATGGAAGCGGAAGGTCATTGTCATCAGTGACTCTCAGTTAAGGCCCTTTGAGTCTTGGTTCCACATTCGCTTTCATGGTCAGCACTTTGCATCTGAGCCCCATCAGAGGCCTCCTTGATGGAAAACGCACAGCGGCCTGATTCTCAGCTGCTCCATCGCACAAAACTCACCCCCCAGCCCAGGGATTATTTTCAAAGGGGTCTTCCGAGCATCCGCGTCTCCTTTTACGGTTGTGTAATATTTATGGGGCTCCAAGGGTTCACAGCAGCTAAGAAGTTTCGAAAAGCGAGGGGAGAACAGGTGCGTGAGATCTGCTCCGCAGCCTCTGCCGCTGGCTGGGGGGAAACCCCACCGAGTGACACCTGCAGCCGCGAGTCCCCCCTGTTTTATCTGCAGCCGTACATGATTAAGGGGTTCAGGAGACAGAGGGAACAAAGACGACGGCTGACAATGGACTCAACCGAGGAGTCTCGACTCTGGACTGCTGAGTGTGTGCTTACTTGCTGTAGCCGGCGAGATTTACGATGCCAGACTACACAGATGTACTGTAATGTTTACTGCGTCGTATGTGTGCACATGTCAATTTCTGTGGCATTTGATCTCTACATTATATTGCTTGCAACAACAGTAGTAAAATATTTAATAGCATAGCAAACAGAAGGCTAGCATTACTGCTCTTAGTCTGAGCCTTGCGGTGAAATCAGGATCTGATACGCATTACACAATTACTGCCATAGCTGTTGTTTAATGGGATATTTCTAAATCATGTTTTGATACAGAATATGTATTTTTGTGAAGCATAACTAAATATATTTGTATACAGTTCGTACATGTATCTGCAATAAATTACGCTCCCCATTGCATTTTCCCGAAGCTTACAGGTTAATCCCCGTAAAGCCATTTTCCCGAGAGGTTTGTCAGTGTTAAATCGATAACAAGAAACAGATAAGCAACACAGATAAATAGTTTTCTTTTACCTGACTGCAATATGACCTCAGATCATAATAGAAAGATCTGTTCTCATTGCCGACAGAAAACCACCTTCTCCATACCATCTTGTATGTTGTATGTTTGTGTTTATATTAAAACCTTGACCAAGGACATCGGAAATGCACATGAAGCACAGAGGTGGTTTGACACACAGCATGTGAACGCAGCAATAGCACGTTAGCATTTTTAAATTTCAGATTCTGTTAACCTTCTGAGGACGGTGCAGCCATTAATCAACATGATTAAATCTCCTGAACAAATAAACAAAAGAGAGCACACAGGCCCCTTACACATTTAGCGTGACGCTGACCTCTCATCCTGAAGGTTGGCCGTTTAATGTGACGCCGGCCGTTTAGCGCAACACTTGCCGTAACATTTGCCGTAATGCCTGCCTCTTGTCCTGGAGGTTGGGCGTTTTGTGTAACACCGTCTATATAGCGTAACGCCAGTCTCTCGTCCTGTAGATCAGTCATTTAACGTGACGGCGTTTAGCGTAACACCGTCTGTTTACCGTAAC